>JARQTI010000480.1:1262-53004 GCA_030142655.1 Trachelus tabidus
AAATTTCGTATTCTCTTTACCTCGCATCACAAAGATCCATCCCATAGCGTGTGCACAAAGTTGGAGGCCGATGGCAAAAAACATAATTAGGGTCCGGTAATTTTGTAACATCTTGAAAGTTTTTCCGTCACTATTGTCTATTATTCGAGTTGCCCTGCATTCCAAAAAAACTGAATTCAAAATGCTCAACGTGTTTATTTAATACGTCACTGTCGATGCAGTTGATTTTACGTTAGATCAAACTCGTTCAGGGAATAAGTCCTGTACTAAATGCTGAAATGTCAGACTGACTACTTAAACCGTCGGACGACTATTGCTCAGAGGAAAGGGACTTCTTTTTTGTGTATTTGCGATAAGAGTTTTAACATCCTCTTAATTATTTTCAGGAAACCACGTTGATAATTTTCGTAAGATCCTGTCTTATTTCCATTAGCCCTATAAGGCTTTAAATAAAGTTTTTTCCTTGTTCTTATTATAGGTATGTCAGTCACATATTTAATCTGCTAGATATGCGGGATAGATTCATAGTACCAACCTTGAACCCGATTATACTTCCGATATTGGTCCAAGTTTGGAAGGGAATGTGGACCCAGTGAAAATAGCGGACTAAATCAATATTAATATAAAAATTCTGCAAATAAAGATTTGGGGAATTATAAATTTGTTTATTTTTGTCAGAAATTAAAATTTATTTTTTTATCATACACTTTTTTTATCTTATATATTTAAAGTACAATGTGGTCTTTAGGATGTCTTAAGGACAACATCTGTCGCACTAGACGTCCCAAAGTCGACTTCTGGACGTTGCGTGTCACTTGCTATAAATAATGACAATGTCTCTACAGGTCATTAAACTCTGAGCAAACGTTAATTATATAATCTTAATTTGCACACAAAAATGAATATGTTCAAATTGTATCCTCGGACTCTCGCGCATTCCCATTCATGTTTCTTCACACTGAAATAAAGGCGTCCGATCAGGGTGAAAATCTTGGAATCCAAGAATGCACGCGCCTGTGTCTGCCGAAGCTGCACCTAGGCGCAAGAAGAGCCAGTAGTGCAAGTCCAGCGCCCAGTAAGGAGACGCCACAGAGTGCACCGGCAGTGACGTCATGAAGAGGTGTTCCCGGTCTAGCTGATTTTGCAGCCAGCAGTAGAAGACCTGCGCAACTCAAAGCTGAAAGTCCTGCCAATCCAAGGCCAGTCCAGGTCCTCCTGAGAGTCCTGCAGGCTCCTGCAAGTGCACAACACGCACCGCATCCTGTTGCACTGTCGAAATAATATCTGAAAATATGAACATAACATTATTGTTACTTTGTACTGACAATAAAATGTCTCCCTTAACATTAATGGTACCTACCTTCTTCCCTGTGTCCACGAAAGATAAATGGCCAGTCCACAGGTCAAAATGCCGACAAGAACAAGAAGCAAAGGTGCGTTTCGCCTTTCGCTTTTTTCTAGTCCACTAGCTAGCGTAGTATTAGCATCGCTGTTAGGAGGAGATAACGGTGGTACCTGAAGATAGTCAATTTTAAGCACCTGCTTATGGTAAATGTTTCTTTGTTCTTGAAGATATCGCAAGAGTCACTTACCACAGCTGTTCTTGCGATGAAAGCACTTTCCACGCTTTGGTAACACCTTTTTTGATCTGTGGGTACAACCTGGTATCGCGGTGACCCTGATACCATTGGCATTGCCTCGCTTCCGGTATCTAGGTAGCCGTAACGAGGAGGCGGGTCGTTGTGACCCAGGCTCGTCAGGTCGACGGGTGCTGTGCCTACGTAACGAAGTCTTCCGCAGTTACTGGCGGGACACAGGTCCTGTGGACGACTTGACATGTCCGTAAGAGGTAGACACCTTCTCGCGGATGGCTCCTTGTTGGGTGTCGAGGTCTGAGGTCCATTTGGGGAGAAAGCTCTGTTCTGTGGAGTACCTTGGGGCGTGGTACGTTGTGTGGGACTCAAGGTACGTCCTGATAATAATTATTAGGTAGTACCATGTCACAATGTGGCAATTTTATATTTAGCTAAAGTTTTGCGTTACCCGTAGGTGATCCACCAGGTGTCAATGCTCTGCGACGTGGGGTACCAGTCTGGGTTAGAGAATTTTGCCTCTTCGGGGACAGGGTACGTTCTTCTGATCGTGATCTTGGCTTCCTGGGTGTGGCTAGTATCTCATGAAGCTTCTGCGTAGCTGAATTGTTCCTGGGGGAGACTGAGAGTCCTTGAAGATTTCGTTCAGGTAGAGCTGGCGGGTCCTCTTCTTGCAGAGGTACTCTGGTGTAGCGGCCTGTTTGTCGTAGAATGATGGTCCAGTTGTTAATGTCAACTACTGTTTCTTTTGTAATGGAAGTATTTTAATTACAGGTAAAATTATACCTTGTGCCGTGTTTATTGTTCGTCGGACTGGAGAGTCACGTTTACCCGTCCATGATGAGTCCCTATCCTGATACTCCTGCTTACACGGTACAACGGCGTATCTTCCGGCATTTCCGTGGGGTGGTTGCAGCTGCAGTCGCCCATCGTTCTGGTTGAGCGGTGGCGCGGAACATAAGGATTGCTGGTGCGGAACGAAATCATACCTGGAGGAGCCTCTGCGCTGTAGGTGTTCAGGTCGATCTTGTTCTTGAATGTATTCGTACCTGGACACTTGGCCGTATGGGGTTTGACCGATGTGAAGATCGTCCACAGGAAGACTGGCATATCGTCTGTGTGAAGTTTGAGCAATCGGCTGTTCTAGGTAGCAGTATCGATCGGGCACTTCCGGTTGTGTTTGAAAGGCGGGATTGGTCTGACCGTATTGAGGTTGCAACTGTTGGGGTGGCGGAGGAGGTGGAAGATCGTCTCCTTGGAATTGAGGAGGTGGTGGCAACTCGCCATTCTGATCTTGAGGAATGTATTCCGATTGCTGGCAGAAGGAAGGATTGGTATAACAGTGTACAGGAGCTGGATCAGTTACGTGAGCCATTTTTTGGACAAAAAATATTTTTCAAAATTTCAACTTGGTTCAGCAATCACTAGATTGAGATATTTAGCAGGATCATCGGACCTGCTCTAGTTCGTTCAATCATATACCACTTCACTGTCTTTGGGAACCAGACTGGGCGCCAGTAATTCTTCACACTTATCTCTCTAGTGATCCTTGAAGAGGCAGATAAACATACTCAGGACCCAAGTAACAGTCTTCACTAAGGTTTCATCCAGTTGGAATTTCTAGTGTCTGACACGTGTGAATTTGCCTTTAGTTATTTATCAAAAGTACTTTTTAACGCCTAGATTCACTGATTCACAAGAATGATCGCGTTGCTCACATAGCTCACTCTTTCCCACGTTTCCAGAGAGAAAATGACGCTTCGGATTCGGGGTGGTGAGGTTTCCAATATAAAGGGGGTGCACTTTTTACACATTTTTGCGTTAAACAAATGACAATCCCTTTGCAGATTCGCTCTCGTTCAGTGACTGGGACACTGATTCAGAGCACTTTGGCCGTGACCGGTAACTGCACCTCCAAGTTGGAACGTTACAAGAGCCTTTTGAACCGATCAGAACCGTTGCTCTGGAGAAACTGCCTTCGTTCCCTTACAGCAGATGGGCAAGGGCGTTTCTATACATTTGTGTGAGCACCAATGCATGGAGGGGTTGTTACGGCGTTCATGCAATACGGGCCCGGTGTCCCTTCACTGGCATGGGGCCCAACGTACTATAGTACCTTCGACCAAAGGAACTTTAGTCGATGACTCTTTTGGAAATTCCCCTGCTTTTTCATGGCTGGAAATTATCATTTAATAAAAACAGTCCATTTTTAGTGCTCTTATATAATTTTTATTACGTCACACACAGAAGACCTAGAACAAAAATGTTCTAGAAGAAAATTTAGGTATATATTTATTTGAAATAGAGTTCTTAATAATGCGCAGAATTTCTTTGATTTTCGTCTATGATAATATTTCTTGTATAAGGCCCGTATTCCAAGTTCTCATTTGCGTTCTCCTGTTACAGTTTTACGAAGGAACTGGATAAACCGGTGACAAGATCGTTGGTCGTATTTGAATCTAGAAGGGGTTCACAAAGAAAACGTTGAATGTAACGGAGACACGTGCCCCTAGAAATTCACTGGGAGTGCTCGATTATCCTGCGAAGAAGACTGCGAACTCTCACTGAGTGAAGTATACTTGGTTTTTTTTTCGACAGCTGCAGCGACCGTTGGGACGCGTGCCCAGATCGGGCCAGCTGCCCCAATATCTATATATGCAGCTTCCAATGCAAACACACAGCTTCACTCTGGGCATCGGATACTCTATCAGCACTGAAAATGGACAGACTAATGTCACAACAATAAAGTATAAAATTATAGAAAGATTTTAGGAAAAATTTCCAAAACTTAAAAAGTTCATGTGTGGGGACCCCTTTGACGAAGGGGAATACAAAAATCAATACAATCTGTCGTATCGATACGACTGTTTTAAATTTTCCTTTTTCATTTTAATTTTATCCTTTTTCGACATTCATTTCATTAGCATATTTTCCGCTCTAGCAATTAAATCAGTTACGAGGTCAGATAACTCTGCGACGTCTGCAAGAACTTTGCTCCTGCTTTCATGTTTGGCTAGCCTACCGATACGGTTTTTCGTTCGACTTACCATTAGAGACAATAAAAAAAAAAGTTGATGCGGCGCCGTTTGACTTAGTTCCAGGGTGCCGCGTTAAAAAGTGTCCGGGTTTCCTTACGAAAGTCCAGTATATTCTGCAAATTAGACTTTCCTCGATACAAATTTGTTTTTCCGTCTCGTGTCAAAAAATCACTGCGGTTAGCATTTCCTGTCCGGATTTGATAACTTTTTACCACTACAGCTATCACGGGGCATGAGTTAAAGCACGAAATGAGTAATCCTCAAAAAGTGATAAAATATTTTAGTAGAAAAACGGAAAAAGAAAGTCATTAGTAAAGGAGGCGACATAAAAATATTATTTTCGACCGAAACAACAAAGAAATTCAGTTTCTTGTTTGTTGATTCTACCGGTAATGATGTTTAGAAATTTATTTTTAATGTTCCGTTATACTTTCTCACCGTCTGCAAGCATCACACTAAAAATTGATCATATTTTCCACCTAGACGATCTACCTGTGATCCATCGATCGTTAATGCGTCTTTTTATCTTATCGAGTGAAACGTTCAGCCATATTTAGAAAGCGTTTGTCGCGATATTAAAATTAGTGTAAACGTACTCAAGATATTTCCTACTTGCTGGTAGCGTACTACTTTTTTTTTCGTAAGCACTTTCACAGACGCCCTACTAATTATAGGTTAAAAAATACGACACTGACTAACGAGGATAGTATTATCGTTTAAATAAAAATAAATTTACTGTCAGCAGTCTAATTTTAATTGCTATCTATGCCATTAAAACGATCAGCCACGACCTAAGACACGAATATTACGATAATAATTATATTATGTAACGTCAAACTAAACACGTGTACCAGGAGGCACGTGGCGCCCAGACTCCCGCCAAAATCCGGTTTGACGTTTTTTAAGTCACGACCAGAACTTTCGAACGGCCGCCATTAATAGCAGTAATTGACTTATGGTTACGGATAATAAAATTTTGTTAAATCCACGCTTTAAGAGTAACGTAGATCTCGTGATAAAATTAGAAACGGTATTTCTGTAACTTTGTATAAATCTCATCTTGATTTTAAAGCTAATTAAATGACCTCAGTGGTTACGATTTTGAGGGTTACAATGGATTCGCCTAAAATTAATACCTTTGAATAGGCCTCCTGGACTACTGCCGATGACAATCTAGTACAGAGTCATTAAATGACTAACTTCGCTTTGTAACATACAATGCCGATTGAAAACTGTACAGCTACCTAAGGTAGGATGATCCAAGATTTTTATATGTACAATATCCAATCCTATAAGCAGAGGCAATATCTTTAAATAAAAATAAATTTATATTGCGATTTGTAATAAAAAATACAGTCGTTTAGTTAATAATTTCTGTCTATATTAAAGTTAATTTATCAACGCAAATCGAGTCTGTACATTTAATCCTTTAGCAATACCTAAAGAGAAGGCCGTAAGCTTAAGTCCATCGTTGTGTTCACAATCGACAATAAAGGTTAGACTATTGGCTAGGATCCTCTTGAAGGACCCTGAGACCCGTTTGCTCTCTTGGAGTTACCTTCGAATAAAGGTGAATTCACAAGATGTATATTCATGAAATTGAAGAGTAAAAAATGGAAATTAATAATAATTTTTTGTTAATAAATTTTCTACAAGGTCCAATTCATGTCAAGTACACTGTACAAGCAAGTAGGATTAGGATGATTTAATGCGAGTGTAAAGAACGTCTTACGAATAGTTACTGCGATTCAGTGTGAACGTAGCTTAAGGCCACAGTCGAAGGTGCATCTATCCGCGTGTCTGTTGTCCCTTTCACCTCGCAGTGGGGCGCGTGGGAGGCCACTTAGGGATTTAATCGCAATTTTAACTGAGACTAGCCTTCGTCGTAGTTCAGTCTGAACCCAGTCACCGTCATGAATATCTGCAGTCGAGGGTCTGTAGTTGTGAAAATTTTTTCAACAGCCTGTACCGACCCAACACGAGCTATCGTTGACTTCAATCGTACGTTGCATCGCGACTGACTGAAGTATCCATTGTCCGTAACGGAAGGTACCACTGGGACTTGAGATAAAATAAGAAATGATGCACCTGCCGGTATATAGTCGTGTACGAGAATCTCTGGAATGCGAGATCATCTGAAAGTGAACGCTGGCGAGCAGGATCCGTGCGAGTCTGGCTACCAAAATAAAATGTGTACGGTGTTGAATAAATTTACGCGTGAAAATAATAAATTGGATATATGATCAAAGAAAAAGTTATTATCAATTGGTGAAATATTTTTATCGAGAACGGTAACGATCAAAAAGAAGCTTGAAGAATTTCTGAAGTAATCAAGATTACATGGAAATTGGATGCGCTTCGCGATCGTAGTGAATTTAACGCGTGCTTTGTTCGTGACTCGTGAAGAAATGTCAGTGAGACGAGAACAATTCTAAAGAGACTTTTGAGTTACGTGGTGGTGACGTAAAGTGCGTGAGACTGGGGAGCAGTGCGAATTTTGTTCGATTGTTATCGAAGACAAGAGAGAGACTGCGTTGCGTAATAATAAGGTTAAACACAGAGTAAACACAAGGCAAGAAACAGCTACTCGTTGGTAACACGGGTTGTTGTTCTGCGTTCGCAAAACTCATATTTCTCGCACTGTCGTGACTAAAATCTTTTTCCTTTTTTCCCTGAGCCACGGCTACCGGAACATTGTTATACGTCTGAAGTTTGCGCAATACACGCCATAGAAAGCCGAGCTGAGGTGAAACTAACTTCTGGGTGAAGATTCAATTAAAAATACGGCAAGGCCTACATACATTGTTTCCTACAGTTCCCGGCCAATTTACTAAGTCGATGCGAAGTCAGGAGAGACGTTGAAGATCCTGATACATAAATGGCCATGTTTCCGTTTAAATCCAATGAAGTGAGAACGACTTTGTAATACGTGATTTTTGTTGAATTTTCATGGAAATTCTTTGGTCACGGTCAAACGCCTTACTACGTAACAGGAAGTGCGGAGGACTTCCGGCGAGAGAGCAGCTGTGTATAAGTGCTAGATTTTTGATTTTGTTAATTAACCGTTGAATATAGTCCTGATTTTTTTTCTACATAATGGAAGACGTTTACGTGATTAAAGTCAAGACAAAGCCACCCCTGTCTTCGCTGTATCCATCGGAACGTCGATACTCTGCGTCTACGGTTGGTGGATTGGCACTGGTGCACTTTGGCCTTGGTGCCCTTGCTTTGCTCCTTGGTACCCTGGCTCAATCTCTTCAAGGACCAATAATGTCTCTTTCATGCTTGGTACCGTTTGCTACTGGTCTTCTAGCCTGGAGAAGATGGTACATCGATCGGAATATAGGAATCTTCTTTTATGGAAGTCTTTTCTCCATGCTGGCAGCTATTTTGTGCTTGGCCGCTACAGTTTTCGATATCGCTGCCGTCACGGAAGGAGGCGTGAGGTCACCCTGGACACTTGAGAACATTCTGGCTGCTCCTGAAGAAGTCACGCGCACCGGCGAAGATCCTAGAAACGTATCGTCCAATGAAGGATCACTGTTGGAGATTGGAAATAATTATGAAAACATTGAAAATATATTTAACGACACTGAGCAGCAGCGTCGGACAGCATCAGGATATACAAACACTAGGACAAAGGATGCTCCAGGTCATAGCGTCGACGATGATCTGAAGCAAGAAGCGTCAATGATTTATGAGAGGAAATCGGATGAAAATTATACCGATGGATCCTCTGATATGTTTGCCAGCGGTGTGATATCCTTCTGGCATACAGGTCCTGGAGGATCAGATCATACCAGACTCTTATTAAATATCAACGTATTAGTCGCCTGTCTTTTGGAAATATTCTGGTCTGTGTTGAGTGCAAAAATTGCTCTGCGCGGTATGAACAATCATCTGACGGAACCAGGATATCAGAGCAACGTGGTGTCAGCGTCCAAGGACCTGAGACCAGGTCAAAGGATAAAGCCAAGAGCACCTAGACCAGACATTCTAAATCACGCTCACAAGCATTCCGGAAGTCTGCAGAGTCTGAACTCCCTTCAAAGTATCCAGAGTTCAGGACCTCGGTTGCCTTTGCCAGAGTCCAGTCGTGAATTTCGAGAAAGGGTCGAGCGTTTCCTGACCAATCAAGCGGCGCACAGGATCGTCGAAGGATCATGTTCCTGAAGATTAGTGCCAACATAATAATTCCTACCGACCCACTGTGCCTAGTTTTATTTTTACAAACTATCGCAAACAGTCACGTAAGGATCTGGCCAACTTTTTCGTCGATACCAAAACCGGAACTCGATCGAATTTGAAAAAATTATGTAAATACTATTGTAAATACGCAGTTAGTGCTCCCGCCAATTAAGATATATTATTATAAAAAGCGAATTTCTCCAAGTACAAGATTATTAGTTAGTAATTCCAATTACCGATCCTCCAAAGGATACGTTACTTGAGTTTTCTCAGTCGTCGAAACACTTTTCAACGATAAATAGAATAAGATGGATTCCATATCCTATTGACGATTACTTACGAATGGTATATACAATAAACGCTGTATTTTTTAGTTCTACATTTTTCAAAATACTGACCTACTTCCTTCACCGATCTCAAGATCCTTATCACTGGCGTCGAGACAAAGCCGTCACACTTTCATTGATAACGTATTGCGCGAAGTTAATAAGATCACTCAATAGGACACATGTATCTCGTACGTAGGTGCATTATGAAATAATATACATAATATATATATACACATGCATACATATACTATAGCGTAAAAGCAATGCTTGTGAAATCTATGTAATCTGATATTAGCCAATGAAGAAAAATGAGTGAGAGATATCGAGAGTAGAGAGAGTGAAAGAAAGAAGTAAGACGGAGAAGAAATAATATATACATATATATTAAGAAAGGTAACAAATCTTCTACCATTCTCTTTAGGGCGCTCCGTGTGGGCGGGTCTCCCTGACATATCCGTCCTTATGCCACATTTAGATTAATTCAAGAAGAGGACAGTCCTGAACTTCTCTTTTCATCATGAAATTCCAGCCAACCCATCCTCAACAAAGACCAACAGATTCTTTGACTTAAGTCCCATTGAAAGTTTGTATCTCTGATATCTTTCCCAATGGCGAAATAACTTGCACGAGGAAAAGAGAACAATCACAGCGCGTCACGGGTGAATGCTTGGCTCATACGTCACAATGAGAAATACTGAACCATTGGTAAATTCAAATATCTAGTTACTTTCCTGTCACTCATTTATTAGACGCATAAAAAAGAAAAGTTACTAGATCATCGACAGTCTCGTATACCTGTGATTATAATTAAAAAGCAAATTTTTTGTCCCATAATTAAATCTCCATCTCTACTCCTTGCCATATCTGTACATCATGCACGTATCCATACATTTTGTCTATCAATCAAAATTCGAAACTGACCTTCGTCTCGATTTCGATTTCAATGACTCACCTGGTGAAACCGTACAGCCTTGCTTAATCGTCTTCTACGTCGTCTTGTAATTGTTTCTTCCTTTTTCTCTTTCTTTTTTACAAAACAAAGCTTTATTATAATAGTTACAGTTACATCGCTCGACAATGGCTCTTATACAATTTTTTAAACTTTCCTTAAGGTACACTTTTCTTTTTCTCCTTGTCGGATGAACAACATTAAAACTACATATTCGCATTTCTTCTTCTTTTAAAATCAACGTGTCTCTAACGTGCGAGTATTGTTTGTCTGTTTCTTATAAAATATGTACTCTTTTCTATAATATTATTATTGTTGTTATTATTATCGTTATTGTTATTATACACAATCCACAACTGTTGGGTGGTACAGGGGAGTGAGGGGGTGGGGTGGAAGGGAACGCTCGGTAACGGCTATACAAAGATGACCTGATGATTTCTCCCGATGACTGCGTATCTCAGCAGATACTATATTGTCCTTGGTCCACGAGGAGAACGGGAATCGTTAATCGAGCTGATCTCGAACTTTGAACACATACCCAAGATGCGTAATGCGTAATGTGTTTTATGTATATTATATTGTGCGAGGAGAAGCCTAACGGTGTGGGTTTTACTTTATTCTAGGACAAATTCTTCGAGAATTTAAAAGAAATAGCGAGAATCGTGCAATCAACTTTATAATGGTCAGTCGTTATACCGTTACTAATGACATATATATGAATTAAATACTCGACACGGAGTTATTGTACTTATATAAGGAGTACTTGGCACAAAATGTTGACCCATCAAGAAGTACACCTTGGCAAGAGTAAAGCGACTTTTGTACATGGACATTGTTTCTTGTTTCCACTGGGAATCGCAAGTGGATTCATTTTTCGTTCTATCAGTTCATTCTGCTATGCTGCTTAATGAGACAGTCTTGTTTCTTTCTCTTTTCTCCTTCTTGACCCTTTCTTTGTCTTTAATAGTCACTAGAAATTGTTAGGTTATGAATTTCGTACTATTAACTATTTTTTTAGAGGGTTCTCTTTTTAAGTTTCCTAACTTAAACGTTCACGGGACGCACGTTGTCGTCGGATTGTTGCTGCTCGCCGCTTTGCCAACCCGAGTCCAATGTCGTGGCGTCGCTTAAGCAGCACTGCGGCGTCTCTTCATCGGGATTGACCCTGTAGTCTCTGTAATCCCTTTCTCGGTTTCTGTCATTGTCATCCTCTCTGAAGTAGGCCGACGATGCCGGGACTTCCTGGAGATCTTCGTCTGTCTGGGAGGCGTAGTACGCGTAGCGACCTTGCTGAATAACTTCGTATTGAGCATCCGGTGCTAGGAAAGGTCCTCTCGCGTTTCTTGGCTCTTCGCTATTTGCATAACTGTCTGAAGGGACGTCTGCGCTGTCTGTAGGCAGCGGAAGTGGAAGTCGTGATCTTTTGGATAATTGTCTCTTGCCTAGACGGGCTGCTAGGTAATCGACTCCTTCCGGATTTTCAGCTCCTGTTGGAATACGGTTTGAGGTAACTTTTTGTATTCCATAAGGGATTATATTTTTGGGTTGTCTTAGTGTATCGGCTTTTTGATACTTGGGATTTGACTTATGGTTTATTACCTTCCTTGTCTACGGCCAAGTCGTAGAAACTGCTTTCCGGTCCGCAACAGGATGATACGTCCCCGAAGTACAATTCACTCTCTGACTGTTTTGGCGCGGGATTTGGCTCTTGTTGGAAAGCACCATTTTCTACACCCTTCAAAGGTTTTCTTATCCTTCTTCCCTTTATCGTACCCTCGTTTCCTCCCTCGGGATCAGTACTGTTGGAGATTTCTTCGGCATTCTCGTAATTGTCAGATGAACGCTTGGTAACTCTTGGTCTGTGATCTATGAGTGATGTACGCATCGTGTTAAATGGACTATGCAAGATTTTTAGAATTACTAAGCAAGATCGATGGATCATTCAAAAAATATACCATCGTTCCCTTCGAAATTGTCTAATCTCTTAGCAATCCTAGGTCTCGATTCAGGAACCTGGGGACGTCTCGCAGGACTATTGGGATCACTGTAAGGTGGTGGTGGGCCCCATAGCGGTACAGGTGTCTCCAGGACACTGTAAGATGCCCTGCTAGGAGTGTAAGGCCCATTTTGTGCATTTAGCACTGAATAAGGACCACCAGATTGGGCATTCAGAACGCTGTAGGGACCAGTCGCACTGTCTGGATTAGTTTCTGTTTGTCTAGCTTGTGTGTGAAATCCATAATTTGAGTCAGGACTCGGTGCAGGTCCTCTGGAGCGTGACCAGGGTAAACGCCATCGCCTGAAACGAACAAAAGAGCGTTCACAGTATTTGAGAAGCTAATAAATCTTCATCCTCGAATCGGACGCTTCCGTTTACCTGGAGGGCGCTAAATCAGGATTCGGAGTATAAAGGTTACCCGGAGTTTGGGCCCACCAGGGACTTGCTCCACCACAATCATTGCAACAACCGCACGACCCTGCAGTGGGCCCAGCAGGTCCACCCTGACCATACAATGACCTGCATCGCAATTCCAATTGTTCCCAGTACATCTTTTTCTTCTCGTGACTCAATAGCTGGTAGACCAACATGCACGAGAAGATGCAGGCCAGGATCCCAGCTACGGAAATTCCAAAAAGTGCTCTCAGACAGGAATACAGTGCACCGTGGACGGCTTCGCAGTGCGGCGTCCCTTCGAACAGTACACCTGGGTCTCCTCTAGCTTGCGGTGCGCCATAGCAAGTACAGGACCTTCGTAGATAAAAGATTTGTACAATTATTCTCCACGCACTTGCAAAGTTCATTAATATAAATTTACCTTGCTCTAGCTGTATAAACGCATTCCCGTAATCCCTGCAACCTGGACATGTGAACGACTGTTGTGGTGACTGTGACCAGGACGCAGACCAGGGCGCAGACAACGCTGACGGATCCGCAAACTTTCATCTACAAAATTCACGCAGATAATTTACAGCTCGGTTAGGCTGTTCAATTTCTTAGATAAGATAAAACTGTCTTACCAGAAGACCATATCTGTGCTTCCGTCTGGCGAGCAGCATAGTGAATATTCCCATGAGGATCAGCTGTAATCAAAGTACGTGATTCGTTTTGTGAGCCATGGATCATAGCGTTCAATGTAATTGAATAAACACACAGGGAGATTTCTTTTATTGCTCTTCATCGTATACACCCCCCCCCCTACTCCCCCACTCCAACCGCCTCACTTACTCTCCATTCGGCTGCAACCGAAATGTAGAGCGCGAAAAGTCTCTTTGAATCCTCCCTCTTTCTATTAGCCCCTTTGAGGTCTAAATTCAAAGCCTATAGTATATATACGTCTCTTACCATAGTTCCGGGAATGTAGGACGGAACCGTTTCAAAGAGAGCTAGGCTGGCTGTATGTGCTGATAGGACTACGTGCACCGCCAGAAAGAAGCTTCCGATTCCGACATTTAAACCACCACAGAGAAAGCAGAGAATTATGTATTTCTTGCAGCATCCACTCTCGCCGGTGTGTCCTGTAACAGAAGGTGTAAGAGATTTTTTAAAAATGTTTTTCCTTTCTTTTCTTCGTCATTGGGTTTTTCTTTCGGTTCTCGAAGAAAAAGTTCATGGAAATTTGTTTGAGGGTTTTAGGATTTATCACGCGGGGGTGGTCCTTGAAATGCTTTTGAGGTTAGGTCGGGACATGGCGGTAAACGCGGAAAACACGTTGCGTGCCCAGGAAACATAACCGAAGAGGATAATCGTTTTTTCGTGAGAACGCTATACCGGGTGTTCATTTTGGAACAATGATAAATAATGCTTTAGTTATCGCGTGTTACCTTATAAATCTAAGTCTCACGTGACTATTATTGGGTTCAGTCTGTTTCGAATCTTTGAAATGCCAGTGGTGTTGGAGTGTTTTTTTTTACTGAACTTTTATTTCTAAGATTATTCTTGTGTTTTATTTTAAGGATACAGGTGATTTTTTAATGAACGGTAAAAAATGGTCGTTATGGCCGTTACAAGTGTGAATTACGATTTTGAAGAGAAAAAATTGTCAAGACATTTCTCGTGGGATACTACGGACTTCTGAAATATTTCTTAAAGGAGATTTTGAAGAATCCTGTATAGTTTGACAGGATATCCCATGGTGTGAATGATGTTAATTTTTTTGCCTTTTCAGGGACTGCACGCTCCTCAGTTATTTCTTCTTATTCAACGTAAACGAAAACTCAGACCTGCAAACACCGTTCGATCTATGTATGGAGTGAACCAAATGTACGAAAAGAAAAAAGTGTAAAAGGACGACTCTACAATAATGCCAGGTAGCCGTCAGAACGGATCCTGACCGATTTCGGTAACCTTTGACCTGCTGTACCGTGAAATCACTATTGGATTTTTGTCCACTAGTTTCAGATTATACCAAAGCAGGTACATACCTTGGTAGTTAAAGGCACAAAACTTGTATCAAAGGTACAAAGGTATTGCAAACAGACACAATGGACGCTTTTGAAATTCTACCAAGCGAAATTCTGTAAATTGATTCGACCGTAACGTCGGCAGGTATACTGCCGGTGGATTTCCACGAAAGGAAAAACAAAATTTCAATTGGAACCCGACCACCTGTATGACATGCATAAAAAAAACGAAAAATTTCTTTTTTTCCAAAACCAACAATCAACTTTTCATACAACGATATTCAGAATCAGTACAATGGACAGGTAGAAGAAGATAAATCGTACAAGCTCAGAAGAGCTCAGTAGTTTCAAAGCGGTTCGTCTCCTTTAAAATTATAAATACAAGCAAAACAACCTCTAGGAAGTTTCCCTTGGGGTAGGAAAAAATATATATTTTTAATCGCGATCAATATTCTAATTAAATATACATAATCGACTTTTCTAGATTAATAATTCTCACTGATGATATTGATATTCGAATGGACGGTCGCATACATACAGGAATCTTCCTGAGGGTTCAAAATTCTGGAAGAAAATGGAATTCGGATGAAACGGCTCTTTGGAATTGCGTTGTGTCATTCAGAAATGGGGATGAACTGGATCGAGGCTAAATCCGGGCAATGCAGCCTCTCCCTCATTAGCAATGGTGTGAGCCATTAATCATGTAAGAAGGTCTTCAAGGGTGGATAATGGTATAACGAAGAAGGGGTGAGGGGTTGTTGACTTGGGCCATTGGGAAGCAATGCTAGCTACCAGGGTCTAATAAATTAGTAAGACGGTTAATCGTCGTACCGCAAGGGTGCGGATAATGAGATCTTGGGAAGTGCGCGTGGTTGCCGCCCGGATGGGGTAAGTGAGAGTGAGAGTGCGAGTGGGCCGCCATTGTGAAAGGGTAACCCGCGCTATCCACCTCCATTTCCGTCCCCAAACGGCAGCGCACTATTTGCAGTACAGGATATCCGTCCATCTTCTTTCTCATCGACGCTTATGACTCTGTTGAAATTATTCCTCCTTAACAATTCATTTGGAAGTGACGATCTTCGCGGGCACTTTCGCTTCTTGATCCAAAATATTTGGCTGATGATCTTACGTTGGGATCTTTCCATTAAAGCTGCACCAATATGCACTCGATCGATCGTTAATCGATTCACTTGAAAATGATGGTCTTATCCATTGGTCATTGTATTTTTCTTGCAACTAATAGATTACTTTTATTCACTCTTTTTAATTTATTTACACTTTGTAAATGATATTCTTACGGATCTTGTTTAATTTTTTTGGAGTCATTATTTATGTCAATGAAATATTTAAATAATTGTTTATGATTGGAAATATAATTTGTTGTCTTTATCTTTAACATTTCTTTTTACCGTAAGTACAGTGTTTATATTATTTTTGAAAATTTGGAATTATTCGAGTGTTCGTCCCGATAAGCAGTTTATGCATTATCAATTGTTGATAAATTTCATCGCGTAGAATATAATGCAATAAAATATTAAATAATTGATAATTGTCTAAAAAAAAATTTTCGTAATGAATTTTTTGTATTTTAATAAAGTATCGTTCAGTGCACAAGAGTACGATCAGCCAGAATAAAAAAAAGAGCAAGCAAAGAACAAAAGAATCGCGATTTTTCGACGTTAACGCGAAAGCGCTATCCGTGAAATCCGAGCTTCCAAGTTCAGTGACATTTTCACTCTCCAAGAAAGCACTAAGAAAAACAAGAAGAAAAAGCACGGATCAGTAGGTTTCATTTCTGATAAAAAAAATTACCCTACACTATTTCAGTCCCTTTTCCACACACTAGAGTCGATTCACGAGCCTGCCACTCCATTGTCAATAGTCACAGAGTGAGACCGGTACACAAGAAAAGAAAAAGCTGATAAGCAATCAGGATATCGGAATACAAGATAAAGAAATATTTTTTCACTCAACGCGAATCCCTGTCGTCGTTTTGCACGCTCATCCTCAACCTTCTTCACCTCACTCGCACGATTCGACGAGTTTCTCAGCTCCGGTCGATATATCCTGGCGAGAGGGGCGACTCGTGGTGGTGAGTAGGAGAAACTTCAGCAACTTCACTTTGGCAGCAACGTTGCACGAAGTACAATGCCGACGAGGCCAAAGGACTTGATAGTGGTCGATAAGGATGTATTTCGAGGATAATGCATTATCCTCCTACAGACGGTAGAAACGTTATCCTCTATTTGGTGAACCCTTGGTATATACAAATTGGACGCTGCTGATAAGGCGGGGTCAATTAGATTTGGTGGAAAGTACCTGCGGGACATGGTCGACATGGGACCACCTTGATGAACTTCGCTTTCTGATTGGATTTCAGTGAGACGGAGTACTTGCCGACCTTGCGAAATCCAGGAACAAGTCACCACCAGGAAGCCATTGCGATTGGATTGAGAGTTGGAGTTTCTGGATATATGTGGATATGTGTATTTAGAGTTATACAGGGGTATTACGCAGACTGAAGTTAGCACCTTCATTTGATTTCTACGGTGCAGCTACCTTCAGGATGGACCAATACTCTTGCACAGCTGTGTATAATTATTTAAAGATGTTAATTTAGAGGTTTAGGGGTGGTTGATGAATTTACTTGATAGGATTGTCTAGGAAAAAAATATTTCATATCTCTGAAAGGGATGATGAGTGCATGCAGGGGCTGTACGGTCGGTTTGAAAGTAAAGTTTGAAAAGAATATTCCTGGCCAAGGATGCACTTACGATGATCGGGGGCTGCTGTCTCAAAATGCCTCGTAGGCCTTGGGGGTGGTCTTGGTGGTAGTGCTGGGGGCTGATGCGTTCTTGATGTCACTTCGACCCCCCCGTCATTCTCACCCTCGCCTCCTGCTCTCTTGTTTCCAGTTGTCTGCTGCACCACGTGACACTGGCATTTGCTTTTTCCAGGTGATACCTACGATTTCATATAGGCACAGTGTTATCGCTGCTTCAAGTATTTCCAAATTATTTCACTTGACAATGCGAAGCTATTCGAATCATTGGACCGAATGATGACTATTGTAAGCAAAGAGAATAGAGTAGTAGGTACCTGTATGGAGTTAATCCCTATAAGAGCAACGTTCTTGATATCACTGGGTTGACTGTGCGCATGGGCATGACTATGAACATGACTGTGATGATGAGCATGATGATCAAGACTGGAAGGAGCCCTTTGTCTAATATCGGATACATGCGGATGAAGGTGATGATGATGATCGTACACATGATCCAATCTACTGTGCGTTCTGGTATTGGCATTCGAAGACGAGGATTCGCAGGATATTCCAGAGCTTAGATGATGATGATTTCCGGACGAATGTCCAGTCAGACTTCCCGATGAGCTTCCATGATGGTGGGCAATCAGAGGCGTTGCTGAGAGAGTGCTATTAGCATTGGCATGATGATGACCCGTTGGTGAATTTCCATGATTTATCAAACTTGAATTCGATGATGTTCCACTAAGTGCACCAGGTCCATGATGATATCCGGTACTTTCAGAGAAACCAGGTGTACTCGCATGATGATTATTCACGTTGGGACTGCTTACTACCCCATGTCGATGCAAGCTAGGCGAGCCACCATGAATCATAACACCAGGTCCTGATGTACCGTTGTTTAAGGATCCTGGATTCCCATGAATGTGTCCACCAAGGCTACCACTGCCTGTCAAATTACCATGATGATGATGATGACCTCCAGGCACTCCTTGACCAACATGAGGATGAGAAACTTTTGCATTGCCATGATGATGATGAGTGTGCTGTCGAAATCCTATAATGCCCTCAGTACCATCCAATCCAGAAGCTACTTTGTAAGCATCTTGATGCTTGTGCAAGTTCTCAGAGTGCTTGTGAACATGAGGTGGATGAGATTCAGGTAGGAAGTGACTAGGATCACGATGATGTTGATAAGGATTTAATATCTGCTGCATATTCTTCGTCTTCTCCTTGCTCGATGATTTACCATGTTCCTCAGCAAGTTGTTTATCAAGCTCCTTAGCTTCCAGCAGACCTGGACCAGGTTCCAGCAGAGGACTGGGACTGGATGTTAGACTGTGTTGCGTATCCTGACACCCGGATGACTCCTGGACCCTTCGTGCAGCTTCGAAGGCCAGATTACGAGACAGGTCCAAATTTCGTGGACTGCAGGACAAGCCATGTCCATGTCTTATTAAAATTTGATTATCTCCTGATCTGGGCTGGACCGACTGTTCCACGATCTCAACGTTCCTCGATGACTCCTGCTGCCCATCATGAATCGCAGAAGGATTCTCCACTGTTCTAATAGGTTCAAAAGCATTTTGAAGACTCTCTAAGCCACGCACGTGATCCTGACTATTCGAAATCCTTGTGCTACCCAGTCCACGTTCAATCCTATCCCGTTGGGCAAGGACACTCTCCATACTGGATATAGCGGAGCACTGACAAGGATGCTGCGTCCCTTCAGAAGCCTCAAGATCATTTGACGATTGTTGAGACATTTTGAGACCCTGTGAACCATCACCAAAAACAAAATGCTAAGTCCAATCAGATTGCCAGATTAAAATAGACCGGATTTAAAACAACCCTATATCTGCTCGTTGTTACATTCTAATATATATACGTTACGCATAATATCCCATATCCATTATCAACCCACGCCATTGAATCTTAATCATCTTAATCGCATAATTTAATTCCATCGCTACGTCCACGCTCTACGAGACATAACGTACCGTGTCTAAATGTCCCGCAACGCCCGTACAATCAAACCACGCGACAACCACAAGACACAACGTCAAGGTCAAATACTTTTTCATCGTCATCATTAAAACAAGATCACAACCAGCCATCATTAAATCATACGGAAGTCCATGACTTTCTGTACGCATATCATGATTAAAATGGCAAGGATCAATGGCACTGTACAAAATGTCATGATACGATATCCATCAGGTGTATCAATAAATACGAGTTCATTACACTAAATGGTGATTACGTATTCCAAAGTAGATGATCGGCCATGACCCCAAGTCTCAAGGATCTCGATGGAACGTCGTAAATACATAGAAATTTCTATCGAGACGCATGATACATTCCATCCGTATCATTTATCATAAAATAATCATTCTTTCGGTATGCTAACTTAATGAGTCTGTAGTTTATGAACTTGAACCTAGTAATAGGTACTTAGTGGTACTAGCTATCCGTAGCCAACGTCATAGAGCAAAAACTACAAGCGCCATTAATAGATAAGACGAGTTGTTGGCAAGTTCTCATAGCGATGGAAGGAAAGAGTCGAGAACCTCGTATATCTAACGTCCGTTATACTCTCACGTACATATGTGGATATATATATATTTATAAGAACATAACGAAGCCGTCTTACCAGCTTCCAATTACGAAACAATGTGCTGGAAGATCAGCCCCGGAATACCTCGAAGACTATAAGATGTATGGAAGTTTAGGGTCCTAAACAAGCTGCTTCGAAATGCTATTAAGAACATCCGCCCTTTGGAAAGTGGATTCGCGTAGGTATCATTACTATGAAATAAGGTACCTTCACCTGGGTACTTAATGGCTGGGCATGAATTACGAGAGAAATAATTACTGTCGATGTGACCATCGAACGATTCTCGTAAACGAGTTCCTGGCTATGGTTTACCTATATCTAACAACCTATTTCAAGGGCTACTTCGAGCAAGGCAAGTAATCCTTATACCTGTGACCAACTCGGGCATTCCTGATATTTTGTTGCCCGGTGCAAGGACCTGAATTGCACGTTCAACGGTTGACAGTAACTGACTTGTTAATTCAATTGGCTTTTCCTTGTTACTGATATTTTTCTTTGTTTAGATAGATACGTTGCAGAATACACTGGGAAAATTCCCAGATGGTTCGTGGGTACTGAGAGTGTTATTACTTCAATGGGGTATTGTGGAGAGAACTTTTTTTTCTTCTTGTTAGATTGCTATTTTGCATTTGAAAGAAATTGATGCCTGAGTTGTTAAGGTGTGGGATTTTCTGTAATCAACTATTGTGAATTACCTTTACGTTAATTTTATCGATATCCTAGGAACTTGGAACGAATCCTTCTTCTATCTCGGTGGTCCCGTGCGAATATCACTTGTCGCATATTCAGGTGCGAATATGCATTTCTCAGGGTAAGTCCCAATACCGCATTGTGTATTGGGAATGGTTGGTATTGGACATTTTTTAAATTCCGATGAGTCCCTGAGATTCGCCGGGTGATACTTCAGTGATCCAACACCTTTGCACGAGCAACACTTTCACGTCACGACAGTCGCGATGAACCCTTCGCGAATAGCACACGCGAACTCACAGCCACACACAGTTTGCACATTTAAAACCGTTAGGATAACTGAGAGCGATCATTTAGATTTGAGAATGAAACCCATGGCAAAGTTTAGTGTTGTATGTTGTGGGAGAAGACAGGATATCTTCCTCCACCTTAACTGGTCGGAGTTTTGCTTTGGAATGTGCCACAGCCCCCTGGCCTCTTTGACTGACCGTGGGTCCCAAGCAGGCCCAAGGAATGCTCCAACCTGGGCCAGACAATTTCATAGCGTCACTCCCACCATAAGTCTACAAGGAGCATGGTTGGCAGACTTGCCCAGGCCTGTCTTGGCTCGTTGGCTTTGCTCGAGGAATCTACCTTACCGACCGAGTCTAAACGAGTAATCAGGCCTATACTCCGACGCTTAAAGACAGTTGGAGAAGCCTTCCTGATTGCCAGAACTAAAGGGGATGAAATTGCTGGACTCTACGGATTGCTTGATGTCAGCTCTAGGGGATAGTTTATCATTGTTCAACTGCCTGGGGCTGAATCAACTTACAAAAGGTGACTCCTTTCAATCCTTCCATTTCGATTAATACGATATGGGCCTTTGTATTTATCGTACGCAATCTTTTATTTTACGAACAATATTATTCTTTCCCTTTGTTTTTGGCAAGTTCGACGACGTTACTTCATCGTTACCTTTACCTACTGCCTCTTACTTATGGTTGGCAGTTTTATTATATTTTTTTTCCTTTTCAATTCCATCGTTCACTTCCCACAACGCGACTTTTCTCCGTCGCACTTTTCTTATCGATGCTCACGATTACTCGCACCGTTTACTTTAATCGTTACGATCTACGGGAAGTAAGTTCCTAATGGCAGGTTTCACTGGGAAATCAATGGATCGGAGGGTAGTTGTCGAAGCGTTTAATTGCTGTCGAATCGGTACGTCGACCGCATGCTGGATGATGACAGTGACTCCGAACGAGAGACAAAAGATGTACTGAAATTATTTATGAAAATTATCAGCTAGTTCTAAACGATATTTTATTTTGAATCATTTTCAAATATATAAATATCTGCTACAATCACCACTTCCTCCAGCCTTCTTATTCCGCTCGTATCATATTCCATGGCATCTAACCTGTATTCATAAAGACCGTGAACTGGCAACGTACAATGGGGTGCATAATTACAGGTCTTAAACCTTTTACGCACCTTCATTATGCGTACTTCGAACGCTAGTACCTCTTGGGTCACGTCCATTATGACCCTCACAACGAGTTGCCACCTAATACCGCTGGATGGCGCCACAGTCACTCGACGAATTTCACGGTACACTTTACCCACATGCAAATAAGGATGTCATCGTCGGTTGCTAATTATCCTGAAATTCTCCGAACAATTGTAAGAATTTGATGCACAAATTAGACTATGTAATTAAGTAAACAAAACATGCACGCAACGTTAAATACACAATCTCGTATAAATGAATCTACAGCACATTGATTCATTCGTCTTTTTTCCCCTACCAAACGATAACAAATTCGTATATGACGCCAAAGAATGACAATACACTCCGTGTTACTGAATCATGCGAGTAAATCTTATCAGAGTCCCTTCCTACTGACGCGATTTGGTCATTACTTCTTTTTTCCAGCTAATCTTTCGCTCGAACGGACTCTCTTTCCTCCCCATATACAGAAACACACACACGTACGTCTCAGCACTTTCGCCTCGGGAGTTACGGCCAGTTATAGTTTTACGGGTAGCAATAATTCCGCGAAACCTATGAGAAGAAGTTGGACGGGCAGGTAGGTAGGTAGCTGGTAGTAGGCTGTACGTAGGTAGTCCGCAGGCATATTCGGACCATTAGTCTAGCCGAGCAATTCGTCAAATCGGGAGAAATGTAGTATCAATAACGTCGAGCAGCTGCTGCCAACCGAGCATGCAATTCCCTAGCGCAAATGACGTTTACCAGTAACACGCACTAGTTATGAAAAAGCCCATGTAAAAAAATCTTTTACTCTTACAAGAACTATATTTTTTGTTTCCGAGAGAAAATTTGTTCCCTAAAAACAAAAGTGATCCTGCATAGACGCCGTGTGATCTTCCGAATAATTTTGAGTGTAGGACACTTTACATTTCTCATTCGTACCAGGGAGGGTTGCGAATGATTTCTTATGTAACCCCCAATCACTCTGCTCAATACTATCGAGGGGGTGGAAATCGAAGATCGAAGGGAAGGGGGTGACTGTTATTAATTCCCTGTGGTTGTGGCTCTAGTCGAAGATCCTGCCGTCCAGGAGGAGGTCAGGACCGATGTGTGATGTTTGCGGATAAATCCTCAACCTCCGCTGGAACCGAGGTCGAGCCTCTTCTCTCGCATCCTCGCTAAATAATAAATACGAGAGGGTTCTCCCGGATGCCTCCAGGGTGCCATTAGCGGGGTACGGCCGACCCCCCCTCCGTCGCCCTGGTTCGCCCTCACTGCCTTTCGTACTCACCCTCGCGACTTCGGAGCGCGAGTCTAATACACTTAGACGCCGGCAGGGGCGCAACGCTGAGACATGTCTATGGGAAAGGGGGCAAAAAAAGGGGCTGAAAAAGTCCCACCCCTTCGATCGCTTTATGGGG
The DNA here is from genome assembly GCA_030142655.1 of Trachelus tabidus. Taxonomy (NCBI): domain Eukaryota; kingdom Metazoa; phylum Arthropoda; class Insecta; order Hymenoptera; family Cephidae; genus Trachelus; species Trachelus tabidus. Next base: position 24,726 of record JARQTI010000480.1, read on the forward strand.
ACAATTTCTTCCTTTTTTCACTCTTGTTTTCATTTCCCTCTCACATTTTTTTCCTGCTTCTGTCTGTCTTTATTTTTTATTGATATTTTTTTCTCATCCATTCGTTGTATCGCTAAACATGGCTTATTCGCAATTTCGATATTGATCGAAAGATCGACTGTGGTAAACGAAAGTGTGATGAGAAAATTATTGTGGCTATCTTTGTTTATTTAAAAAAAATCAAGATCGCTCTACAGGAAACAATCTTGCACTCGTATCTTTTTCTTCTCTTGTTTATTAAGCTTCCTGTCCTCCTCAGTCCTGTATCGGCCAAAAAGGAGATTAGTTACTCCTGTTCCGGTGCACGCGATGCAAAAGAAACGCCGAATCGGATTCCTCTGGTCTGTAAAGCCACAGTCGAGTTACCGGCAGATCTAATAGAGCGACCTCGTACACGCTTGGAAAACGTTGACCACTCGCTCTAGCCGGTCAAACGGTTAATCGAGGCCATTGTGACCGACAGTGGTTCTCAATTCGAACATGTTCAAATTCAATAAAAAATAATTAATCAGCTAAAATACGAATCGATTCGTAAGACTTCTTACTCACGTAAAATATAATTGAAAAATTTCAAAACAAGCCTTCCATATCCCTCCCATGTATTCCCATGTACAAGCAATGAAAATTGATCGACATAACCCCCAAATTTGCGCAAAGAGAAAATTTGCAGGTATAAACAAATAATTTATTTTTTCCTGCCTTTTAAATAAATAAATACCGATACCATGTAGCAAAATTATATATTATATTTTTTATACATAGGTGTGCACGGTTTTAATATTCGTAGCCCAATGGATACGAAACGGTGTGCATTTTGCCAATTGACGAAATGCAGAAAGTAAACGTGGTAGAAGATGAGGGGTGGGCCGATGGGTAAGTATCAATAATTGAGCACCATGGGGTGGTTGGCCATTTAGCGGTCGAACGAGGAGCTGCTGGAGGAGGAGGAGGGGTGGCTACGTGGAAGAGGAGAAATACGTAACGGCGGCGGTAGGAGGGGGATGACGGTGGTGGATTTTGGGGGTTTGGGGATATCGGGGGATGTATCGCACGGCGCGGCCTGCTATCGACATGTCGACGATGCCAGCCAGGCTGTATATCCTACAATATAGGAAACTATCCTAGCCGCGATCATGATACGCGAAAATACCATCTGTCATTTGGCTGCGTGCTGGACCTTTCTGTCCATACCCTCTTTCTCTACTATATAGATATATATGCATGTACATTGGTATAACATAAGGTTTCAAGACCGCGAACTACCTTGTGACTAATAAAAATAATTCCCGTGTTAATTCAATATACATATTTTTTAATAGATCTTTAAAAAAATAAATTTATTCGCGAGACTCGTAAGGGATGAAACGTATTGGGGATTATATTGGTATTTGAAATTATTGAGAAATCATTGTTACTTTAAATTGCTGGGGTAGTAAAGTCATTTAGAAATTAAAGTCAATTAGGGTGCGGTTTTTTCAAAGGATTTTTAGATATTTTTATTTTCCTCTCTGTCTTTCGCATTGGCGAGCGCATAGGTCCGTCTCTCTCGCACTCACGTTAGGTATGGTAAAATTGAAAATCCTAAGGGTCTACCCCAGTCGTTTCTTAATACACTTTTTCAGGGGATATAGCGGACCGAAAATTTTGATAATTTTGTCGATGAACGGTATACCGATCGTCACGGACTTAGCCCGGATTTGATATAATAATAGCCCGAAAATTTTTTATCAAATTTCGCTAACCATTGCCGAAAATCGAAACTACCACAGCGGTGAAGTCAGATTGGTTCGTTTGAATTGAATGGTGTATCTATCTGAGCTAGTATATCTATAGATAAAGAGTAATCGACCGATCGATTACTGCACACCCATACGTCACAACTACTGGCCTGTTAAATAATGTAAATCTGATACGGAGAGGGTAGAAGAGCTGAACTTCTAAAATCTTCCAACAGAGTGTACCCCCAACAAATTGCTCCTCCCTAAAATTCAAACTGGTCCATCCGGGCCAGTCCGAGAGTCTTCGGCGAATCTCTTAAAGCATAAGATAAAAGACAGCAGATATTTTCAAACTGAAAAACCCATATCAACCCTCAAAAAAATTTAATCGCGTCATTGCAAAATTTCATGACGTGTCAATGACTTTTTCTTTCCACCACGATACAAAATTAGCCCCCCCCCCCCCACACACCCTGGTAAAGAAATGCTTCTCGAGAACGTCAGGTTCTTCTTTAAAAATCGATGCCTGATATTCACAGAGGGGATGAAATGGAAAGCTCTCCCGGTTCATGTATACCATATACAACTATTTGTACTATATATATACAGTTTCCACATACGTATCTAAATACGTGGACCACGTACGGTAAGGTGCATTATGCAACGCCGGAAGGATAGCCAAACAATTCTCCTGCATACATCCTGACAGACCGTGCAGTACTGTTTTGTGGTTAGGGTGCAAGTGTTGGTGGCTCGCTTTCGCGTTTTAACCCCCATTAGTGACCCTCTAGCCAAGGGGATGGTGGGTCGGTCTTGTTCGCAGCGTACTGACTCCCGACAACGTAATGTTATGTAAAAATACGGTCGGTCCTCGAACCTCCCTACCACTTCGCTCTCTGTATAGTGAATACCTTTGCCGAACACCAGAGGCGCCACCTCCGTCCCTGCCACGGAGAACGGCCGGGATATTAATGTATACCGAAAGAAGGAGAACCCCGTAGGAAAGTGCAGGGGAAAACCGACGCGGCGCCGAACTGAACGCAGATGCTCACCGGAATATCTAAATAACTCCCTGGCGTTTAAACCGAATAAGTAATAACATCTTCCTTAAGCTCCCTGCTTCGTACCAACTTCTCCCTACTCCTTTAAGAGGGAGGATGAAAACCCGAATGCTTACCCACTTTCCTTTCCGTCCGCATAAACGCCACGCGATTTACCGACCGTAATTGACCTCCAAACAATGGTACGATTGTCCTTTGTCTCGGGTGAGTATAATGAGTTAATTTTATATTTTTTTATTTTTTTTCATAGTAATAAATACAACAATGTAACGCGAGCGTTGTGGCAGGTATTTTTGGAAAATTATTTAATGACGACTTTTGAAAAAATATTTTTTTTTGGGCTTGTCGTTGTTTAATCCTAGGCTGCTTTTTGGTACTTCCTTCTTTGAATTTTCATCGGTTTACGTATGGACGATACTTTGAGCGGCGAATGACGTTTTTCTATTTACAGATGATCGTCGTGTGACGTTTCATAGAGGTTGCTGTCTAGACACCTGTAACATTTGGAATTCTCATATGAGGACAGTGAAAGCGAAAAGATTTCGATTGAGATTCCTGACGTCAGCTACTTTGATTACTGCTGTAGTTATGTGTGTAGTTTGCGTGTGGATATGTTTTTCGCATTTGATATCTATGTTGGCTTTCAAGTTTACGCTTTTAACATTCTAATGGCGCAGAGCCGTATCAACGTTTATCAGTATATACAGCGCCAGAATCACTTACGTCCTCGTTAAGCACTCCCGGCTCTCTTTATTTCACTCTTGGTCTTTCTTTAATCTTGCCGTTTCTATCTTTTATCTCTTTCTAGCCCATTCAACGCTTTTCGTTCGCTTTATTTTGTGGGGCTGCTACTGCCCTCTTTCGCTTTTGATATTCTTATCGCTTTATCAACTCGGTCAAATTTTTTTTCTTCTCCATGTGAAAGTCTACTATTGCTTTACGGATTTCTAACGCGAAATTTTTCTTTGGTTGAGATTCAAAAATGTGGAATTTTTTCGTCTGGTCATATCGTCGAAAGAGGTACTGAGATTTTTTGGAGAAAGTATTTTGCGATTGTTACGTACGTTATCGCGTGGAGGTTATTGGGTGATTTTGTTACGGCGGTGAATAATTTTTTTAATTTCCTAATAAAATTTTCTTTTCAAAATTCTACGTGCGAAATCTTACTGTGCGTCTGAACGGTCTGTAATCACGTTTTGTATGATTTCTCACGCGTGCCAGTGGTTTGAATTTTTGCTGGATCTACTAACCTCGACAAACGTCCATACACTCCTTTTTACTCAAAAAGTTATTGTCGTTTCCGGCACAGCCGCCATATTCAAACGGTACACAATTTTTGACAGCCGGATCGTACATCCATCTGTGCATCAAAGCGCGACAGTGACCTCTGGCCATGGGTAATTTGCATAAATCCCCAGCGACTTCATTCTCTGAAAAAAAAAAGATGATAGTTACAATTAATCACAGTCTTTAAAATAATAGTAAATAAAAAACCAATTAAAAAATTCTAATTTTCAGTATAACCATAGAACCAAATTTTAAAGCTGACATTAAAATAATTAAGTCTTCAGTTTACATAAAAAATAAAAAATATTAGTATTAATACAAAAAAAATTACCTCTTCTCGCCGGAAGCGCATGACTTGTCAGTACGCAGACGCAGAGTATCAACAGCAACAAAGTAATCTTCCCGTTCATTTTCTTGCGGCTCTCGTCGTTCTTTTTGCTCAAATATAAAATACCAATTTGCCAAAGATCCCAAAAACTCTCACTTCTCAACAATTATCTCCTCTCGATATCAAAATCTCAAAAGTACTCAATGTTTCCTCGACGACCGTTGAACTCGGTTGCTCGCTGGCTTGAGATTCGTAATGCCGGGCTACATGACATGCTGGTCTTATATAGGTGGCGCGATACGTAGTGGGGGATTCCCAGTCTACCTTACGCGTGGGACACGCGGTAAAATAGCGAACGTGCTCAAAATGCAATTGCATTTTTTATCATCCCCACCAAAGCTTATATCATCCTCATTTGCGTCCACAGGTCATCGTAAAGCCCAATGACAGATTTTATAACCTCAAAAGACTTACAATCAGTCTTGGCAAATCTTAACCTAACTCTTAAGAATACCTTGAAAAGTCAGAGCACACATGTATATGTCGCACATTTGAAACTGCCTTAAGTCAATCGGTCTTCGTCTCTTGGTGCCAACATCCTACCTAGGTAGCAACAACTACCTAGTATACGAAATAACGTACAGGAAAGAAGTAGAAAAAGAGAAAAGAAATTTAAAAAATTTACGAGCCACAATCGCATTTACTTTTTTATTTCCCCAACGCTTTCTTAATCTTTGCCTTTGGCCTTGCCTTCTCCGGGAATTCCGATCCACCTTTTTCCTCAATTCAATTACAGCCAGTGACATCAGACTGTAGCTGCATTATCAGGTAAGGAATCTGTAGACGAGATGGTTTAAGAGGTTCGAATGTAAATAGTAATTTGAATCTGACATAACGACAATTTCACAGACTGTCTGGTACAGTCTCACTGATGAATAATACATCAGTGTACCTAATTAAGACTATCTGTTATGACGTCAAAATAGAAGCTCAATCAGAAAGCACTAACGACTCTTCGTTTTTCCTGCACATCGTTCATCAACAGAAATCGATACTGCTAAGTAGAACAGATCTGGACCCCATCCCGTGACTTTTGCCGAAAATATTTGAGGTTAGGAGACTATTTTTCTTGCAGTCTGTCGCATCGTGGTCGAATATCGGATACTTTTTATTTCTTTTTCATCGTAGAACAAAGAGACGCTTGTCGCGAGACATCGACGAGCATAAATAACTAGTGTGGTGAGTACCCGCGTAGGTACACGCATATTGACTGGGGAATACCAGAGTTTCGTATTTCTCATGGCACTGATAATACCAATTGTTCCTGGTTACACTGAACGATGATCATTAATGATTCGACTTGATATGACAAATTCGATAACGTTAACGGCGTTGAATTTAACAAAATTAAAGAGAAATGCATTACTGTATGTATATGCTAGATATGCATATGAATGTATGCATATGAATTACAGATGAATTCCACATCGCAAACTTCGAATAGGATTGAATCTCGAATTTTTAAAATAGGTTTAATATGTATAAACATCGGATATCATTGAACGTCCGTAATAAAATGAAGCCTGGTGCGAATACGCCACAAGAAAACTAGAAAGGTGCCGTTGAACTCAGTTTCTACGAAAGGAAGAGTTTTGTTTATTTGTTCCGTGTCACCGACATGTTATCGGTAAACAGATCATTTATAGTAGGTACGATAAGGACCATTATCAATAATATATGAACACATCGTTTTATCAATGATTGGTGACGATTGATTAAATTCTCCGTTATCTCAGATTTCTATTTCCGTTTACCTAAAAGTAGAAAATATTAATTATACGTAGTATGTAAATTACATACGATTATACAGTACCAAGAATAAAAGGTAGTGTCGATATATCATTTATATGGCCAATAATCAGCGATGATTGAAAAGATATTCGTGTCCATATATTTTTATTTAAAAATATTTCTCCCAGTTGTCATTCGTGTGACGTTCACCGAAATGACGCGTAGTTCAAAATCGCATCAGAGCCAATGAGATGCGTGTCATAAATGTCGTTGATTCGCATTCTAAATACAAATCCAATAGCTCAGGATTAAACGTGGGATTAATTTTGTCACGCCGCGAATTTCTATACGGCTGATGTGCGTTAGAAAGTAATTTCATATGCGTTCATAACAAATGAATTATTCAGTAAATATTATACCTATTGTCCACATACACATATAGGTATAGAAGGCACGTTATAGGTTCGTTTTAGAGTATTGTGCAAGACCTATGGTGGATAGACTAATAACGCTGTATATAGGTATTTAGTCTCGGAGAGTCAAACTGGGCCAGACCGTTGGAGTCACGGACCGCGCGTTATTTTCACGCCGTAAAACACTTCTATTTACGTGTAGCTCGTCGAGGTGTCATTATCGCGTCACACAGTGCTTGGATTCTGTTTATTTGTGATTTACACAGTGCCGCCACAGTTGCCCGAGTATCAATTGTGACGTGTGATAAAGAGAAAAAGAACAGTGTATCTAGAGAACGGGAACTTGGGTCGAAAGTGAGGTTATGCCGTGTTCGAACTGACGACGCGCTGGGTCACGGTCGATTCCGTATACGTTTATTCCTGCAGTTTCTTAGGCTTCTAGAAATTTCTCAATGACTTCGGGATCGTTAAAATCGCGAGAGCAGGTACGAGTTCATTGAACAGTCAGGTGGAAAGTTATGTATGTGAGTACATGCATATGTGTGTGGATTTGAGAAGTGAGTGTAAAAGCTGTGACGTCGGACGTGTTTTGTATCATCGTGGAACGAAAGTAGATACTGTGACGAGTTCATGACTAAAATGTTTACGTAAACAGAAGTCTGATTACAGGCTGAAAAAACTTATGCGTGGAACGTACGCAGTGCGAACTACATAGGTGATCGTATGTGCACGAGAGCACGTGCGCCGTGTTTACTATTACATAATTGTGGTTGATCAACTGTTTACGGTTTTCTGTCTGGGTCATACAGTATGAAAACGATGAAGACTCTAGATGCCATTTTGCCAAGGTTATTCATTGGGGTTATTTAGTGAGATTTATGGTGACTGTTATTCACCGTTTCAAGATGGCTACGAACCAGGCGTTTGCTGTTGGGGTATAAATTAACTGGCGAGTATTGTTTTATTGGTAAATAATTTCATTCTATATTGATTTCAAATATGGTTATTCGTGTATTTTCTTTTATTGTTTTCTTTTCGTAATGTAGATATTAGTTTTATGCCAGGGAATATAGTCTATGCTATGTATGTATTTCGCTCGCGCGTCCATTCTGAATCCGATATCCACTTTATTCGGCATTACGTGAATGTCATTCGACATCTGTAAAAACTCTGCTCGAAATTTCTATATTCGGTCGTCACTCGCTTATGTCTTGCATGTGGCTGGAATGAAGAAGGATGACGTATGCTGAAGCACGTACGACGAACGCGTGATCGGCTGGGTATTAAATCGTTTTCAAGCAGGTGGGAGTATTCGCGAACTCCATTTCACTTCGGGACTTCCAGAGATTTCGATTATACCAGACTCGTTGCGTAACGCAGTGGCACGGTTGAGTGTAACGGATTTTTTCTCTTTCCTTTTTTTTTTGTGACGGCGGTCCAATTCGCGAATGACGTCGTTGTGTACGTGAAACGGTGACGCGTATGAAAGTTAGATTTCTGACAACTCATTATGGAATTCTTCTTTTATTTGTTTTATTATATCTAAGAATCTTATGTTGCTTATGTGATTGTCGATGAAAATGTTCTCTTCTTTTTTGTAAATGTACTTAATGAAGTCCATTGCTCTGTTTTTTGTATTTTGGTGGTTAGGTTAGTTCGTCTACTTAAATGTAGATAGAGATATGTGACATTTTTGTGTTACTCTTATGTTGGGGTTGGTAGAACTTTTTCTCAATTTGTTTTTTGGATTCTTCTTTTAGGAATTTTCGTAACCTAACATTTGATCTGCCGTGTCTCGCTGATCGTCCTTTTGTGCTCTTGATGCTTGACTTTGCATTTGTCGCTGTTCGAATTCTTCCAAGAGCGGCAAAATGGCTGCAGGATCAGGTTTGTCTTTCAAATAGACCGTTCCAGATCTTACATTTTTATTAGAGGCGAATTTCCCGTTGCGCTTTACAACATTTTGTACAAAGTCTTGACCTTTTCGGTTGGAATTTAGTGCCACGTCTTTGACAATTGGATGATTGTACAGTTGACCTTCGTTACCTAAAGCATAACTAGAATATGGCACTTCATTAGCAGACTCATCCTTGCCGTTATCGGTTCCGGATGTCCTTAGCATTATTTTGTCATTTTGTGATTCGTGGAAGTTTTGTTCAGTGTCCTGAAATTGCTTTACATCCAGACTACGTTTATCCTTGATGAAATTTCTGGTTGATAAATTATCGAGATTTTTTTCAGTAACTTCCTGCACGTCATTTTCGAATTTTTTGTCTGAATCCTGAAACAAAGTTTCCTTGTTCAAGACAGTTTTCTTGGAATCATCTTCGGCTGTACTTTTCTGACTGTCTTTCGGAACTACTTGATCCTTCGCATTGAATTCATTTTCGTAGACACTTTTATTTTCTCCTAAAACTTTGCCGTTATCTTGACTTTTTTCCAAATTTCTCGTCGATTTTTCAAATTTCGAATGCTCAGTCACATCTTCATCGGAATAGACGTTAATCTTGTTCTCGATACTTTTCAAGTAATCAAAATGATCCCTATCTCTCTCTTTCGGCATATGACGATCCTGATTACTTCTGGTAAGATTCGCAGGAACAACTTGAAAAATGTTCACTTCCATGGTCATTAAATTTTCCGCTTTTTTCTCCTTTGGCTTTTCCACGTCAACAGCCTTGCATTTAATTTCGAGATTTTTTTCCGTGCCCACGCCATGACACTCGCTCCTTGCTTTTGACGAATTCTCTACAGCTATATCTCCGCCACGCTCCTCCGCCATTTTTGATTCGTCCTCCCTTTCATCCTGACGCTTTTTTCGGCCTCCAGCTTCCTCCGACTCTTTCTTCCTCTTGTCGAGTTCTGCAAGCTTCTCGAACTCCTCCTTAGTACGTCTGCTTCTCATGTCCTCGCCGAAGGCTACTTCCTCGAGCTGTTGCTCGTTTTCCCTTTTCCAGGCTTCACGTTTGTTCAGCAGAACCACTTCGTCCTCAGCCAGACTTCTTTTAACATTTTTTGCTCCTCCGCTCGACAATAAGGGATCCGATGGCTCCCTCTTCTCTTCGTAGACTTTAAGTGCGTCTCCTTTCTCGCCTGGCAATTGGAATAAAGTGTCTGTATAAAGTAAACGAGGAAAGAAGATTTTTAACCTATATATTCACCATCGTCTGTATACGTTTCCCCAATTCTGGAAATTCCGTTACTCGTGCGAACGAGAAGATTGGAGAATTTTTTCAAAAAATCCGAAGTAGATTCGTCGTTCGAATTTGGATCTAGCCACGGTTGCAAATTAACGGACGCACTAAGAACGTCTCGTTTGCGCTGTTTTGTTTTTCCAATATCTTCATCTTCGTATATCCCGGGATTATAATTCATATTGTTCACCTCTCTCTTCCTTTTCGAATAGCTCTTCGGGGAATCGGTTGCAATTTTCGAAATTTCATTCTCGTAATCTGCATCGTCAAATTCGCCATTTCTGACGTGAAACTCGGGTCGCGAATCGGACGCGTGGAAATTATTATTGAAATTATTTTCAATGCTTTCCTTAAAATCGTCGTTTAAATTCTCTGATCGACGCCCATAAATTTTCTGGTCATTTTTATTGGTTCTGTCTAATTTCACTTTTCTTCGTATTTTATTTCCTAATTTTTTTTCTAAAGCCTCGTCAAATTTCGGATCGCTTCCCGTATCGTCCTCGTTATAAGTTCCTCCAAGATCAGTCCAAAAATGCGGATTCTCTTCTCCCGCAAAATTACTCTGCCCGTATCTTTCCTTTGATTCTCCACTTTTCTCCCCGTTCCTGACCTCGCGTTTTCTATTACCAGAATCACTGCGCAGCATCCCTGAGGCACTATAAATGATCGGTTCCTCGTATCCCGATTCAAAAGGATCCCAATTGTCCTGGTGCAGGGAATCGGCTCTTTTTTCCCTGAGCAGCGCAATTCTGCGCATGAGCTTTCGATATTCCGGCGACTTATTCGCGGAATGTTTGTGCTTCTTGTGCTTACGCTTACGCTTGCGTTTTCGTTTACGCTTTCGAATTCTGCGCGGTAACCGCTCCGAGCTTCGTGCCTTTCTGCGTTTATCGTGCGATGTCAAAATTGGTCCTGGAAAATGAAAAATTAAAGAAATCTTTTTACTTTTAATTCAAGATCTTTTTTACTTTGATTCGACAAATTGTCATTCAGCCGAAAGGTGGCGTTGCTCAGTCCCGTGATACTGGGTGCATTCATGATGCTCCCTATCGGTCCCGTATGATTATCGTTATCACTCGAATTCGGCATTGCGTTTTGATACTGTAAAATATGTTGGGGACTCGTTCCTACGTCATTTGTCAAAATTTGATTCCCATTTGCTTCCTCAGCCTCCTTTGCTTCTATGTACTCGACGAGTAAAGCCAATTGTCTGACCTGTGACGTATCAGTGATGTTATTGAAGTAAATTCAATTGAATTGAATTGATTTTTTTTAATGAAATTTTTGAAATTTTTTAATTATCTCATTCGTAATCACTTACGAGATAATCATGAACAGATTGAACCTTGGTCTTCTCCTTTTGCGTCAGAGCATTGTACTCGTTAATTAGACTTTTCAGCAGACGAACTTTTTTATAAAGTTCATTAATGTCTGCATCCAACTCCTGATGGGAAGGATCACGGAAGAGGAATTTATCGCCAAGATGATGAGGAACATCCTGGTCATGGACCAGTGGTAATGGGGGTGACTGATGTAAGGGGTAAATAAGTTATATTCAGGTATATCAAATATTTATTACAATCCATACCTGATCTGACAAAGATTCTTCCTGCTCGACTCCCAGCATCCATTGCAAAAAATCTCGCATATCCGGTGGCAAGGAGGCACAGGTCTTTCTTTGAACTTCGTCCAATATCAGCCGACCTAACAGTTCCATGACTCTTCTCATCATGGTTTCTGTATGTTTTACCTGGATAAATTTTTTTATTTTATATTGTTTTTTGGATTTCAAAAAATCATCTTACTTCATCTTCGTCAAGACCCTGACGATAAATCTTGTCTGAGGTTATGGCTTCCTGGGGCTTGTGCTTGCGATAGAGTCCTGGACCAAGCGCTACCTTGAGAGCTTCGTTTCTTTGAACCTGGTGTTGGGATTTTTTGTTAATTTTATTTATCGATCATTTTTCAATTTTCATACTTGATCAAATATTCGTTCGACTATCTTTCCCGCTAACTCGCCATGCAGTGCTATGTCCATCTGAGATTCGTCTTCCATATTGTCCGGCGCTAACAGAACGGTGAACTTTTTCTTTTGACTGTCATCTTCCGATTTTGGGGTCTGAAAATATATATTTTTTTTAATAAATATATTTTTTATTTTTCTTTTTTATCTAGTTTGACATGTACCGATTGATCCTGGGCATTTTCATTTAGGACTCTCTTCTCCGTGTCTCTCATTTCAGACTCTAAGATTTTGTTACATTCCGTAGGTGACAGTGGGTGCTTGTCAATGGTATTGACATCTTTGACAGCTGCCAAATTTCCGGTCAACGATGACTCGGAGTCCTTAAAATTGATCCTGGTGCCATGATTTTTTGAATTCTTAAAATGCCCACCCGACGTTTTCTTACGATGAGACGACGGGCGGTGCTTGTGATGTCTCCTTTTTCCAAATTTGCGCGATTTTTTAGATTTCGAGTGTTTCGAGTGTCTGTTCTTGGCAGTGGATTTTTTTTTGGCACTTCTGACCCCTTTTCTATAATTATTACCATCCTGCAACCAGGCACCTTCGCGGTTACTTCCACTCCAAGGACCAAACGCATTATGGTAATCGCGAACGTTGGTTCGTCCAAAAAATTCTGGTGTTAAGTCATTTGGCGAAAATCCATTTTTCAAATTCGCACCCGTCTGGTCCTTTCGCATATCTTTTGGTTCTCCATAGAAATCATAATTTTTTCCGTATCCCGGCGCAATTCGATAATCGCTTTTCGCCGAAAATCCTGGAATCCTCGACTTTCCAATTTTCATGTCCTTTCCCTTTTCTCGCAAAAAATTATTCATCCCATTGTCATTCTCCATATAATTTTTTTCGCCAAATTCAACATAGCTTCTGGGAATTATCTCGTTGTAATTCGAGTTACGCTTGTCCCTATTTAACAGTGTAGCATTCACTTCGCTCTCAAAGTTCCTTGAGCTGCCAGTCCTTTCAAAAGTATTCGACTCCTTTTCTATATTAGATCCATTTATCGATACAGATACTATACTATCTTTTATCCTTTTAGCATCTGGTCCATGATCACTGTCAGAAAAAACTACGTGTCTCTGTAATATAGGAGCGTTCATTTCCCACTCCTCTACGTTGGTCAATCCTTTACCGATCCTGGTACGAAATTTTGATCCTTGATCCTTGGGGATGTCGATACGATTTTTTAAATTTTCAAAATTCATCACCGGTCGATCATTCGAATCAAGCGATAGGTCGCGCTTGATTCGATCTTTTTTTTCCGATTTCAAATAATCGCGATCGACGAACTTCCTTCCGGTCCAGGACGGATCTACGCCATCTTGAGAAAATTGATTTTGCGACTTTTTCAAATATTTTTCAACCGGTGCCTCTTGCCAGTCCAATTCGCCTACGGCTCTCCGCGAAGGAGTCCTTCCAAGATCATCTGCAGGGTAGGAAAAGGAATGCAAGTCCTGGAGGATATATTTAGTATTTTCAGGATCGATCGGACCAATTATTATTATACATGATTCTTTTTACCTCCAATTCTGGATCATCGATCGCCATCAATCCTCTGCCTAGTCTGATCCTCGCGTCGTCTTCGGAGTCCAAATCCAAAGGCTCTACAAAGGACTCGTGCAAAAGATCTTTTGATCCTACGGATGATCGATCTTGATCTTTATTATTATCATCGTCGGGTACAGCCGATTTGAAAATTCTTTGATTCTCATAAGGCGAACCAGAATCAGTCTGTACAATTGATTCGTGTTTCTCTTCCGGTGTCGTATGATAAGGAGATGCAAGTACTGTGTTATCCTTATCATCCGTAACCTTGAAAATTTAATATAAAATAGCGTATACTCATTCTCGTGTGTATTTCTCAAGGAAATTATTTTGATATACACCTTGATGACTTTCCATTCCGTAGTTGTCCTCGATGGACCAAGAATCTCTGGTGTTTTTTCCTCAGTGGGATTACTCTGGTCAATCCCACCTTTGAACATGTCATCAGTAATTTTCAAGGCCATGTAATTACTTCCTGAAGAAGAGGACGAGGAAGTTCCATGTAGATCTGGATTTGATGATCCTGGTAACTCTCCTGGAGTTATCACTAGGTACGTTCTTTCGCCAGCTGCTGGTTCTACCAATTGTTTCTGGTCAAGTACATCAAACGATGAATCTAGGAAAGATTCGAATTTTTTTTTACTAATTTTTGATAATAGGTTCGAACAGCTATCTAATTTTAATTATCAATCTTATCACCTCTCTTCAGCGTCTCCTGGGAGTCGCGTTTTGGTACCTCATCTCTGGCTTCCTTCAGGAAACGTCTTCCATTGGAAATCTGTTCACTGAACTGTTCAAGGTGGGATGAACTCTTGTCGATGTCTGATCGCTCCAGGCTGGCACTGCGTGATAAGATGAAATAATTAGATCTTGTTTTACTTTTAGGTATCGCTTGTGATGATGGATACCAATCGACACTACCTTACCTGTCTGGCTCTTTAGAGTACCAGTTTCGACGTGCAGCTCTGTCACTGTAAGTATCTGCTCTATCTCTGCTGTTCCCAGCATCCGCTCTTGGTCCACTAGACATTCTTTGATCGCCTCTGAGCCTTGGCCTATCTCTTACTTCACTTTCCTTCCACTCATTGATCTTCTCCAGTTCTTCGTAGGTTGGCTGCACCTCCTCCTCGGCTTCGTTGAGGTGGTACCGATCCTGATGTCTGATGAAGATCATTAGAAATTTTTCAAAGATCCAACAATTATTTATCGATCATTCCCCGACGAACCTTCTACCCTCGTAGTCACTCAAAATTTCATGAGCCAGCTGGAACTCAGGGGTTCGATCCAGAAGACTTTGCTTCACCGGTGCACCTTCCAGTATTGCACCTATGGCTTCCGGTTCCAATTTTCCGTGAACATTCAAATTGTACTCAAGAGGTTCAGCCAGGATTACGTGACGTCTGTTCTCTGGTTCAATCATCCTGTCCCGATCTCTGGGGTCCAGGTCAGCTTCAGCCAATCGTCCGGGCCTGAAAGAATGTCTTTAGCTATTTTTTTTAATAATTTTCTATTTTTCTTACTTTACCATTGTACTTTAGAAACTCCTTCCGCATTTTGGCGATAACGGTTATCGTCGGATCGATCAGCTTTTCCTGATTCGTCATTCGACATATTTTTTTCTTCGTTCAAGGTCGCTTTTGTAGTGGACGGAACGCAGGGTACCTTACCCGATGTCATCGTCCCGTTGATCATCTTCATGTGTGCTTTTCCCAAATTAATGTCAGGTATAAATTCCTGCTTTGGAACTTTGTTTTTTAGCTTCTCCAGCTGCTTGTTCTCCTTCTCCTCTTCTTCTCTGTTTTCGTCCTTCTTCGTTAGCACGGAGGCTGACTTACACGGCGCTACCGGATCTTTCGTACTCGAATTTGATGGCTGCTGCTGCACTTCCGGTTTTGGATCATTCTCAACAACCGGCGATTCCTTTTCGTATTCACCGGAATCACTGTCGTAGTCGTAATACTCAATTGTACCCAATGGATACCTGCGTCTTCTTATGTAAGGATCATCCTTAGCTTGAACCTTCGTGTCGATCCTCTGTCTTATCAGCATGTTCACTTTGTCCCTCAAAGGATCCCTTTGGTATGCTGATAAGGACCTTTCGTTCCTTTCAAAATCGATACCTGAAATATAATTTAATGCTGTAGAAAAAAAAGAAGGAAATTACTTTCACAAACTGATCAGCCGATGTACCTTGATTGTCGACCTCAGATTTTTCCTTGTCATGATCGTTTTTTATGTTTTCGATATCTTCGTTAAGACCTTCGTAATCATCTTCGCTTCCTTCGGGACCCTTGACACCAGTCTTCAGATTCGAATCTTCCTGCGGTCCAGAATTATTTTTTGAGTATTGAGATTTTTGTTGCGAGCGAAGGAATTCTGGACCATTCCCAATTTCTTGAAGGATCTTTCGCTTTTTACGTTGAGTGTACGCAGGCGCCAGGTCGTTCGTGCCTCTGCTATTTAAATCGTCCTTAAAATCAGGTCCAGCCTCGGATTCTGCAGCATCCTTCGAGAAGGCTGCTTTGAAGTTTCCTTTAACGTTGACTGGTCCTTGTTCATGCTTTCCACTTTCTTTCTGGTCCCAGGACCAATCTCTTCGTCCGTCTCTGATCTCTTGATTTTTGAGCATCGAAGTGACCCACAGAAGCTTTCGCTTGGTATCTTTATGAGTTAACCCTTTCGCAGCATCCTTTTCAGTATCCTTGATACCTTCAGACGATTCCATAAGGCCCGTCGACTTGGAACTTAAGCTTTGGGTATTCGCTTGATCATATTCCTTAAATTGATATTTTGATTTCTCTGATGCAGGTCCATCTACTCTTTCTATTTGATTTTTCTCCGGGTTATTTCTTTTATCTTTGATATCATCCTTCGGCTTCTCATTTTCAGACGTCCCTTTGTACCGGGCTGCTTCCTTTTCTTCTTTCTCTTGACGTTGCTTTAGATCGGCATACCAATCCTCAGACTTTACATGATCCTTACTGTCGTCCTCCGATGCTTCATCGTGCTGTGCTCTATTTTTATCATCGGCAGAGTCCTGGAGACTAATATCATCTTGGGTCACCTTTGACTCTTGAATATTCTTGAGATTATCCTTGTCCTTGTAAAGATCAAAGACATCTCGGAGTCTCATCTTGTCTTCCTTAATGGATTGGTCCTTTGAACCACTGTCTTCTGTCATTTTTTCAGGTCCTAGTTGTGCCTTTTGCACTTTGATATCGAATATCGTTGTAATTAATTTTCGGGGTACGTTATCACCGACGCCATTCCTTCCTGATAACTCTTCCTTCACTTCACATATCCTTGCCAAGGTTTCCTTTGGTGTTTTTGAAGTGGAATCGTCCGGCGATTTAACTGTGCTGCGTTTTTTATCCTTGTTATCATTGCTCAAAGGATCTTCAACTATTTCACCATTTTCCGGAACATGCCACACGTCGAACGTGTCTTCGTCCTTGGATTTTTTACCTTGAGGATCATCCTGAGAAAAACTTTCCAGAGTTTTGCCCTCGTGAGCTGATTTTTCGCTTTTCTTCGGGTCCACCGTATTTTTGTCTTCAATTTTTTCCACGTTGCTCCTATCTTCAATAATCTCTTTCGGAGAGTCCTTGGCGGTGTCTGAAAATTTTGAATTTTCCTCCACTCTCTTCTCTCCTCCATCGTGCATTTCCAGTTGCGCTTCCATCGAAATTATCTTCAAGGATTCATTTTTATTGAAATTCCCAGTTTCAGGATCCATTGACCTCACACTCGATCCTTCGTTCTCCACTCCTTTACTCATTATTGAATCTTTTTCTGATCCTGTCTCTTTCCTGTTTCTCGCCGTTGAAAATTCATCCTGCCCAACGGAATTACCCCTTTTCGCATCTTGGACCTTACTCGTTTCAACGGTAAGACCCACTTTGTTATCCTTGACAGTTTTTTCTTTATCCTGCAGACTCCTCAACCCTTTGGAATCTTCTATTTTCTTGGAGTCATTATCAGGCGATTTCTCCACTTCAGAATTCACGTTAATCGCGCGTCCAAGTTTATCATTATCACTTCCCTTATCAACCCCTTCGTCAACGTCTCCCATCAGATCCTCAAGGTCTTCTCTACTATCTCGTCTAAATCGATGCGAAACACTCTGACCGTCATTAGGGTAATATTCCCCAAACCCCGCTCTATAAAAAACTCCCACACCGTTCCCATTTTCCTCATAATCACTCTTATCATTTCTATCCCTTTTGACTCTTCTCATTACGTAGTCAAATTCCGAATTACGTCCGTCCACCTCTTCGTCCTCTTCGTCCTCGTCAAGGTCATCGTCGCGCCTCTTGAAATCAAATATTTCTGCAGCCGATCTAGGATCGTCCCACCATTTTGAATCTACGAAAATTACGTAAACGTAAGACACCCCGATATCTCACAATTAAATAGCCCTAAGGCACCATTAATTAAAACTCACTTGTTTCCTCATTTTTTTCATATCCATTTTCTTTCATTTTCACAGCATCCTGATTCATCCGCGAGGAGGACAGATCCCTCTCGTGTTCACCTTTAGAAGGACCTTCCTTACGACCAGTCATCTCCTCGACGTGCCTCTCTGCGTTTTTCGACTTCAAAACCTCAACGCTCTCTTTTCTGGCCTCAGTTTTTGTGTCAGGCTCTGCGAGGCTCTTACTCAGCTCGAGTACGACCTTTTTCAATGATTCTAAAGAGGGTGAATCCTCCTCCGGCTTGGCCCCAATGCCAGACGGCTCTTCTGGATTCTGGGACGCGACTGAGTTCCTTGCTCCCACGAGCTTACGCTGTTTTGAATCAAGACGACGCTCATCTCGTGAATTTTTATCACCAACGTTTTTATCAGAGCCACCGCCAGGGTCTGTGAGTATTAAGAAAATTATTATAATACAATTCTTATAACTTTAATGTTCTCTAACGTCATTACGTCATTAAAATACCTAAATTCTCACTAGAAGCGGACGCCCAAAGGCTGACGGTGTCTTCTTGAAAATCATCAGGATCAACGTCTCTCTTGAACTTCAATTCGTCATCGAGATATATTCTTTCTGGAAATCCACGGTAATCATTTTCGTATCTCTTTTTCTCCGGCGCCCAAGACGCGTCAGGACTCTTCACTTGGTCCAAATCTCTTTTAGCGCGAATCCTTGTCCGATATGTATCCTTGGACTTCGAATCAGACATCCGTCCGAATCTGTCCGATCTAGACTGAAACCTACGGTAAGTCCAATTAATGAAAGTAATGATAATTAAAAACGAGCAAAAGATCAGATCGCACGTAATCGGTATCCACATTGATTACCTGTCAAAACGTTTCTCCCCAGCATCTACACGACGTACAGCCTGATCGATCCATTTAAGCTCGTTTTGTGCTTTCAGGACATTTTCGAGAAAGGAATTAAGTGCAGGACTATTGTCATCATGGTTATCCTGGACCGAGACATCATCCGCGGCAGCACTATGAAGGTGGCCAGTCTGTTAGAAAATATGTGTATGGGCATCAAAGTGTGCCAGAGCCAAAGGAAGAGGAAGTGACGTAACAGGCAGGGAGAAGAAAAAAAATTTAGGCCCTAGTACCCGGAAGGCCTTGAGGACGAGGGAAAAGGTGTCTGTTCCCGACAATCGTCCTCTACCCCAAGAAGATCCAACCTAACCTAAAAAGAGCGAGCAGTGCGTTATAATAATGCCGCGGTCGCTGCTGTACGCGTTACGTTCGTTTTGCGTTTCTTGCGTGGAGACGCGAAAAGACAATGGGATCTACATAGAGCATAGAGCCGCAGATATGGCGGTGTTATTAAAAATTCACTCCCTCCAGCGGCTGAAGTGGCCTCTGGCAATCTGCATCTCATTCCCGGCGGGGGTCCTGGTTGCACCAGCCACCGCGGCAGCTTGGTGGTTTCGCGCCGGGGGTGAAGCGGGGACGGCAGGCAGGTTGTCATAAGGACGAACGCACAACGGAAGAGGCTGAGCGATAAAAGAGAAAGGGGGAGGAGAAGGGAAGACACGAGATGGAGAAACGTGACGAAGAACAAGGGAAAAACGAAGTGAAGGAGGGGGGGGGGGGAGAGGGGGAAATAATAAAAGTAGAAAATTCTCATAAAAGACATAGAAGGAAACGTTATACCTAATTAAGGCTGGTATTCAACTAAATAAACCGCCCCGAGCTCTGGAGTACGCAACCAGACACGTCCTCGAGTTCTTCAGGAACCTGTGAATTCCCAGCAGGTAATTGTCCACGCGAAACTCCTGATTGTTGTGAGGCCCTTACTCTTGATCTTTTTTTTTCAGGTTATGTCTTCTCTGTGCTTTTTTTGGACCCTGAAGAAATTTCATTACACGGCCAGTCCACACCCCGTTACCACCGACAACCTCAGGAACGCTGTGTCGCGTTTTCAAATTTATGCTGAATTTTTTCAACCTCCTTACATACCGCGATTTTCGCCCGTGCAAACCCCCCTTTTTTTACTTGTTAGTTTAATCGTTTGAGAAATCAATCCTATTTGCTGGGACGCTCAGCAGACAACACTGTGGCGGGCATAATCAATCACTGGTCGTTTTCGGGCTTCCAGAGTGTAGGCACCCAGGGGTGAGGTTTCTCACAGAGAAATAGGGGTGGTTCGAGTACGAGTGGTTGGGTAGACAGTTCGCATAGTTCCGAAACGGAAACGGTAATATCGCTGGCCCGGGGCGACCACCCCCTTTGTCATTTTGTCATCCGGCGCATAAGGACCGAACCGCTTGAGTGGGTAGGGGGCGTCCCGCAAAGAAATTAATGCCTGAGATATTAAAATGCCGTTGAGGGCTAGGATAAAAGATACGATGGACATCGTGGGACTCCCTTTGGATATTCTGACCGATTGGATTTTTTAATTCCTTTTTTTTATCCCTGTCTCTTTTTTGTCTTATCAGCCACCGTGCACCGTGCGGCTGCTAATGTCATTTCCTTGACTTGCAATGTGTATATATATATCTGTTATCATTTATCTCTTTTACCTAAATTTATGCCTTTTCTTCTCGATTTAATAATACTTACGACTCTGTCATTTTCTTTTGATTTTCCGACGTCTTTCAGGAGACCGGAAGTAACGAGATCGCTGCTGCCGTAGACGACGTTGTCCCGGACGTGACGATTTGCTGCAGCCTGCGCGTAACTCCCATGAGAAAGCAACGCGATGAGACTGATAAAAATTGCGGTCCAGGTGCGACTTGGGATAACGTCAGGATTGGACGGGGTATCGATCATTCTTATGAATCCGCCTGAAGGTAAGAGACAATTGGTAGATTTTAGCTTGGTTAATTTTCTTTTTTTTTTCTTTCATATTCAAGATAAAGAGAAGGGAGTCTCTGCCGTCTGAATAGGAAATTTTTAAAGGACGCCTCGACTCCTGTCCCCTTGCCGTCCTCATCGTCCCTCGTTCTACTTGCACGCACTTTTACCCTTTCCTCAATCCCTTTCTTCGAACGGTCTCTATAGTCGACTCCGCCATAGTACCAGTACATAACGAGCTATTAAAACCCGATCTCGGCGAGACATTAATTTCACGGTGCACATAACTTTCGTGTCACAATTTGCATTCCCACTCGACTGTTAAGGCGCACCGGGAAATTAAAAACGTCCGATCGTAAAAGGGCGCGAAAAAGAGGTTTGAATTATCGCAGGTCCTACCTTCTGCATCATAATCAGCCCTTGTTTTCTTTGTTTGCGCCCTCTGTATTTCTCTCTCTATTTTTTTTACGCAGTAACCCCTCTATAGATTTCAGGCTACCGATCGACTTGGGGCTTGTTGGAAAAATCCTAAGACCGAAACTGCGTTCTTCCGGGGGCGCAAACTTCACTGAAGATATCTTAGCGTGCGCCTGGAAGCCGCCCGGATAAGGGAAGCCCGGTTCTCGAGGACGAGCACGAGGAAACGATAGACGGCAGACAGGGTGGAAAAAAAGGAAAAACGGAAGGAGCGGTACCAGGCAGGAGTAGAAGGGTTTGAACCGAACATAATGTTCCGCATAAGAGCCATTAGGTTATTAAAAAGACAGTGGGCCCAGGATGTGGCAGGGAGGATCGAGGGTGGATGATATAGGCTGGAGAAGGGTGAGGGGTGGAGGTGGGGGGGGGGAGGAGGGTTGCGACCAGCAGCAAGGAAGTTGCCGAACAAAGCCGTAAAATTAGCCCTGATAACTTCACGTCTCGATGCAAGAGAGTCGGCTAGTAGCTACCTGGCTAGGAGGGAAGGGAGAGAGGAGATGGAAGATAATGAGAAGAAGATGCGGTTTAAAGAGAGGAAAAAAGAAATAGTACGAACAAGAAGAAAGGGAAAAAATATATGTATATATAAACACGAAGTACACACGCCAGTAAAAGTAATCGGGGGATTTGCCGAGGGTCGAGTATAACGATGAGGAGAGTCAGGAGAGGGTGGTTTCCGTGGCGGTGATTGCGGGGAGGATGAACATGGCTGAGAAGTGAGACCGCGGCTGGGGCTCGGTAGGTAAGGGAAGAAAGAGAAAGTTAAACTGATCGTTTTTTTTATCGAAAAAAAATAGACTCGTTTCCTCTTTATTTCTTCTTATCGCACTCTCTACACTCACCCTTGAATCCAGTTTAATCCTTTTTTTTTAATGCATCCCGACAAAGTCACTCTCTATGGTCTCTCCACTCTCTGTCTGTCTCATTCAACAAATCTTATCTTATTAGCTGTAGCCGTGCTTATTACCTGTCAAGTATCGGCTGGCGAATATCGCTTTCCCATTTATAAAATCATCCTCGGGTTTTAAATAAAGGATAAAGGTCCGTCGCTCAGACACGCGTATAAAAGACACACGTCGACCCTTTTTTTTTGACGTTTGTGGAAACAAAAATGTCGAACGTCCGGCTTTCGGGCTGCGCTCGCTTGTCAATCTTCAAAACAATACGTCACTCTGTTATTTAATCTTCGCCAACTTCACTGCTCTCTGGATCGCGTTGCGCCTGCGACTACTCAGCCGAAGATGCATCGCGGTGCGTCGCTCCGAATCAGTGAAATTTTGATCGCGGACGACCTTGCCTCTCAAAAATATACGTAAGGTCCTTCCGGCTTTATATAATTTCAGAAATGCACTTGGGGAGGATGTCAGAGGGGGTGGGTCTCTGCGAGGGTGGTCCAGGAACCAAAGGGTGTAAGATCGTAATGCGAATTTCGTTACGAGGCTTGCAGCCCTCGCCATGACCGTACGGGGTGTCTCTCCTCCCCTCGAAAAGCATAAACTACATAAATCTGTACATAAATTTTGGGGATGGGTGTGTGGGTGGGGGTGGGGGTACGTCTCGTAACAGTGTGCCTGACGCAAATACGTTTGCGCCTATATTCGGGAAATTTACATAGAGCCTTCCCCTTCCCCTGTAGTGTGGCTCAGGGCTGCCCTTAATTCACCCTATGTACTATATATATATATGCATCTGTTCCTATACCTGTATTCATCTGTAAATATATATATATATATATATAATAAGTACGTAACGCCACGTCTCCTCCGGTTACACCGCGTATTTCCCTCGTTAATATTCAACACACTGCGAATATGGGCTAATCGGCCTAAGACCCCCCGACAAAACCCATTTCTAGTCTCTCACTCTCTCTGTCTCTCTCTCGCTTTTTCTCTCTTACTCTCTCCTCACCGTAGCGTCTATCCCTCTAATGAGTAAGTCGGCCAATAATATCGGCATCAATTTATTATTTCTTCCAGGAGCCCTCTGTGCCCTTTTGCCACGGTCAGACGCAGTAGAGCGGTAGGCGCCACGAGGCACAGCACTCTGAACAAATATAATTTGGTATTGCATATTTCATCTATAGAAAAAAATGTAATTTATATACCGAGCCAACTAATTTACACCATCGTTTTTCTAAGCTCAACTGGATTATTGGTTTATAATTGATTTAAGTATTTTTTTTAATCAGTTCTGTCAAAAAGACACAGTTCATGCTTATATATAACCTAACAAAATCTTTATATTACGTCACGTTACTTGTGAACCAACCACGAATTTACATGTAGAAAATTCCAAAAAAGTTTTAAAATTCCACCACTCTATCTGAAAACTGAAATTAGTTTCTGTCTGTAATTTACCAGGCTGTTCAATATCCAACGTTATCACTTTCTCCAATGATGCATACTTTTATAATTCAAAAAGCATTTTTACAATGAATTAGAATTTTTGTCTTGAGTCGATCATCCAGTATCGTACCTAGTCAGTTTATTTTACAGCATAGAAATACCAAATTTATTTTCAGTGCCAGCTGGAGAAATAAAGACACTCGTCCACGAGGTGGTTCAGCAGACATTGTGGAAGGAGATTCTTTGTTCTACTTTACATTATTTTAATTACACGATGGTTTTCGCGGAATAGGACTTTCGTTATAAAATTATGGTTGACTATCGAGAATGTACATTCCCTTGGATAGGTGAATACGTGGCTTGGTTAAGCCGCTGGATTAGACCGTCCTGTTTACATCCGCTTACATAACGCGTGAGATTACCCACTGGTGTTATTTACCCTATAGGATAGTTTAGGCATACATAAGGGGTGGGTTAGAAGTAAATAAATGAGAAATTAGTAATACCAGTATCAAAATCTTACCAGGCCTTTACGTCTCGTGTATTCTACGGGTGAGACACGATTTTTTTTTACCTTTGACGTTTATTTTGCTTTTCTCATAATTAGAAAAACCACCTAGCATACTTTTCTCTGTTTTTTCCACTCTCTTTTTTTTCATTTATTTTCTTTACCCTTCCGTCATCCCTTCTTTTTTCTCCTTTCGCTCTCTCGTTGCTTCTATATCTTATCTCTCTCTCTCCCTCTCTCTCTAGCACGTCACAGTCGCAGAACAGAATCCGCGATCCGGCGGGGTCGCTTTTGCTCAACTAACGCAAATACAAGGGAACAAACAAACGAGGAATACAAATCTAGAGTGAAATGAACAATGCCTGGGAGAGTTACTGGCTCCTAATTGAAACCAACCCCCTGTAGCATTCCGCTTGCCTAGCAGCCCTCTAAGGCCTCTCTTCCAGCCCTCCCCCTCTCGCCACCCCTCAGTCCCTCTTCCGCCTTCACCCCCGTGTACCTTCTAATCGTCCCGCACAGATGCGTGTCACGCTTCCTCCCCTTTTTGAACCCCCTCTCCCTCTCTCACTCTCTCACACACACAGCGTAAACCGTATATTTTATGTCAAAAGTTACCCCCTTCCCGCCCTCAACCCCCCCCCCCCCCCAAGCCTTTAACAAACCGTTATTTCCTAGCTTATTATTGAATTCCTCAAAAACACCCCTCGAACCCCACTCGCCAGGTAAATAGGCACGGTTAAGGGTGTCAAAAGTTTATACACTCACGGATTGTTTCTCGAAATTTGCCTATAACTTCACACGTGTGCCCACCCCTGGCTCTACGCGTATATCAGATACGGCGAGCAGAAAACCACCCCCTCGCGATGCCCCGCGACTTCACCCTCGTGGCCAATAGCCAGGACCTTTATCGAGTTTCAATTAAATACACCACCCCTGGCGTAGCCCTGTTACGTTAAAATTACGGAAACGGCCAGGAAATGCTAAGGGTTGTGTTATATACGTATATACCTACTGTCGTGGCGCAAGGGTAGTTATAGACACACAGATATATGCTTGGGGTGGTCTAATGAAGTATATCCCAAGCGTTTATGCCAGTTATGGGGTAGTCGACGGTTTTTATCTTAGTCTATAAGCTCTCGGGTTGGGTTGGGGTTGAGCGACTGCCATGGGTTTCTATTCTCTGCCTCTTTTTCTCGAATATAAAAAAAAAATGAATATATAAAAACGCTTTATAGAGAAAGTTTCGTTGGACTCCGCGGGCCGGCCGTGGCTCGTGGATGCTTACGGTAATTTTATAAATAATTCCGCGGCATGGGGTTTAGGCGGGTGAATTTTATCTAGGGGTGGTTTACAGCGGATGTTGTATGCGTACATATACATGTATACACGTACCGTGACGCGGTATGGGCGAAACTGAACGCGAGCGCCATCTTCAGCAGTAAACAATTCGAGGCATTTTAATGCATCCCCCGGAGGGGCACGTAAGGCGGGACTCGACCGACATACCCTTGCGGAAAGGGATGCCGACGCACATACGTCTCTTACGATATATGTATTACTTTTATACTACATGCGTGTATATCTATAAGTAATACCGAAGGATCTTACGGTCTAAAGCCACCGAATGACTATTCGAACTATATTGGGGTCTTCGGTGACTCTTTTTTTACCACCTTGCAGACTTCGACCCCCTCGTTTCGTATTGGGGCTGCTTCGGCCGTATTTGACTGTGCCAACCGTACCTATCGTAACTTACTTTCGTACTTATCAATATATCATTGGTACCGCTAGGCTTGCACAGGGGGCGACAGACCCCCCGGACACTGTCGGTCCCATCATTTTTATCTGTAAATTTTTTTCAAATCGTTCGGGGCTTCTGTGAATTTAATCAATTATTAGGTACCGACCGAGACGCGTAATGGCCCAAAGAGCTTATTGATTATTAATGAAGTAGGCTGTGGATAACTGTAGGGGGGAGGGAGGAGGAGGAATAGGTAGCTGCCGGGGGGGTCGGTCTGTAACGGGTACCGTAATGGGTCGTTAGTCCCGCAAAACGCAACGAAAATTCACTCACACTCTCAATCCCTTTGCGAAACTTTGATTGCGTTATCAATCATAGGCGGGAAATGGCGGGAGGCTGCGGTTCCCTTTGAGAGGGAGAAAAAAAATATGTAAAAACGTCCCCCTTATTATACTCATTATAAAAATTTGGATATACACGTTTTTCTACTTGTGTTTTATTTTTTTATTTTAATAAGGCATGTGGAGTGGGTGAAAATTTTTGGGATTTTTTTGTAGTAATTTTTCCGTCACTGAGATTCTTTTGAGGGGGGTCAAAGGTCACTGTATCTCGTTACGTGTCAAATGTCTTGGGAATCGGTATTACGGCCGCGGGGGTCGGGGTCTGCTTGTCAATTTTTAATCCGAGCCGGTACCCTTAATTGTCCCTGGTATCAAGGGCCGTATGCGGAAGCGCTTCTTCCCCTTTCTTAAGGATTTGCGAGGAGCTCGGCAGACGCGCCAAGGAATACGATAAGCACTTAGCCAGGGGTGTATCTATCAAATGTGTAACCCGTATATGCGCGAGGATGTGGTGGGCTATTCCCAGGAGTGGCGGGACAGGACAAGCTTCTTCTTGGAATTTATACTGTAGACCTTAACACGCTCGTGGCGCTTTATCACTTATTCAAGTGGCGTTACGCGTTTAGGAAAAAAAAAAAAAAGAAAAAAAGAAAAGGGAAGGGACGTTACCCATAAGTGCCCATAAACGTTTAGTCACTCGGAGCGTCGCGCCATTCGCTTTGAACTCCGTTTCGGTATCGATGACGCTTCCAGGATCGGTTCATTATTTATTTATTTTTTTTCGGCGGAACTTCTACGAGGACGTTAAGGAGACGGAAATTTTGAGGTCCTTCCACGGGCTGATTGACACCCAGTGAAATGGGAATTCGTGAAATTGTTATGGCGACATAGGTAATGGGGAACTTGATATACGACCTCCAGACTATGGCAGACCCGGGTAACTCCTTTGGGATATCCTTCAAATCCTCCGGTGTCCGCATGCACGGCCATCTTCGAACTGACCTTACTCTTAACCCTGACGTCTATGATCCTGAGTGGCCGAGGGGTGACTGACCAAGGGCTACCAAGCTGGTGTATACGGGACTGTGAGGAATTTAAAAAATTTATTTATTATTATCTTGAGATTCCGTGGGCGAACGAGCTCCTTTTTTTTTGCAGGGTGTTTTAGAAAATTATAGAGGGGGATTTGCGTGACAGAGATCTTTTTATCTGTTTCGAGGGAGCCTCGGTCTACGATGGAGGATCTACACTTTGATCCTGCTGTCGGATCCAAACGGAAGCCTGTATTCTGACTTCGGCTTCCGGTCATCTTCCCCATGGGATCGGGAACTGCAAATTATTTTCCAAGTCGTTCGCTGGCGTTCCTATACGCGTATCTTAGGTATAACGGGTGATCCTTAAATTCCCTTGGGTGTTGCAGTGTGTCTTAGGGCACGGTTTCAATATGGCCTCACTGGAATATCCCACCTTATGGTGATCCCGTGGTACATGTACGATACCACCGTAGAAAGTACACCCATAACTCCTTGGCCGCACTTTAGCCTGTATATTCCCCTCTAATGGTATTGGATATCAGGCCGCTGTTTGTAAAACGTACTGTATCATCGACGCGTGGTTGGGTCTGCGTAAAGGCAGTCATTTCGACGTTTTCGATTTGTAAAGGGAAAAATTCATTTCTGACGCTTTCCCGAGGTAAATGTACTGCCGCTCTGGTACGCTGGTCACAGTACGTGGAGAAGGGGCAGATAAAGGAAAAATGAAAATTACATACAATGGAAAAATTTTTATTTCATTACTATGGCATTAAATCTTTTTTCAATTTTACAAATATATTTGGCGTTTCTATCTTATACGTAGCTTTTTTGTGATTATGGCTTTGATAATTTTTTAGAACATGCTGGGGGTGGTATCTTGCGCTGTCTTCTCCACCTATATCGAGATATGGAAACATCCGTTTAATATCAAAGAGGGTGGTTGGGAAAGCTATAGCAGGCAGATTTTAATCCTTGTCGTACGAGGGGTGGGAATTGGCGAAGGGGTAGTAGGTAGAGGAAGAGACAGGGGAGGGTAGCGATGTTGAAGTGACTTGAAGCCTCTTCAGGCGAGATGCTTAATTCTACCCTATCTCTCTCTCTCTCTCTCTCTCTCTCTCTCTTTCTCTCTCTCTCTCTCTCTCTCTCTCTCTCTCTCTCTCTCTCTCT
>JARQTI010000480.1:53972-124920 GCA_030142655.1 Trachelus tabidus
TCTCTCTCTCTCTCTCTCTCTCTCTCTCTCTCTCTCTCTCTCTCTCTCTCTCTCTCTCTCTCTCTCTCTCACCCCTGTTTGGAACGCCAGCCTGTGTTCACCACCGCGAGGAATAATCCTCTGTTCTTCAATTCTCTTCTGTCGAATGGACTGAAAATTGTGTCTAAACACTTGGCAGGGGCTGAGTTAAGTTAAGGCGCGAGCCAGAATAAAGCTGCTGGCTGATGTCGTGTCAATTCGTTCGAGATAACTAATAAGGAGACAAAGAATTCATCGGAAAATAAAACAAACCTGTTAAACCTATTACGTAATTTGTATTGAGAAAAAAATTATCTTTTCAAAAAACTTTACCCAAACACGCGAAATATACTGTATTCGCGGCTAATATATTGCGCGTTGAATTTATCGGCGTAATATTGGTCTCTGTATCTAGGCGGTGTCTTCTTTATATATCTATATATACATGAATGTCCGCCGATTTTTTTCTACGCCCTCCCCCTCTCGCCCCTTTCATTTTATTTCTACTATCTTCAGCAGCAAATGTATCTCTGTTCTCGAGTCCGCTGCGCCTTTCATCTTTCGTCTCTGCAGTCAGAGCACTTATACACTCTGCTCTTTCCCCCTCCCCCCTCTCTCTTTTTGGCCTCTTCCCTCCCCCCAGCCCTCCTCCCCATTCTTCTCTGCTTGCTCTTTTCAGCACTTCAAAAAAGACCCATGCACCCTCCTACGGATTCTCCTTGTCTCGCTATGCTCTGAACCACCCTTAAATATCCCATCCCCCCCCCTCCCCTCCCCGCCATCCTCCTCATACCGTCAGCATCCCGAACACTTCGTACACTGACGATCTAAAATACATGGTGATTTTAATACTTTTAACTCCTTTATAATCCGCTTTTACACCCACGGCGCTTAATGCGCTCTTCCAAAGCGCGCGCTTATGTCGTCACTTTGAAACTTGACGAGAGACACTTTAGAGTTCTTCTTTTTTTTTCGTCAGATATCGCGATCTAACCTTTCAGTGATACATATTTTTTTTTCTTCTTTTTCACCGAGAGCCATACCATCCGTCCACTAATGGGTCCATATTCACTTGTGTTTCGGAGTCTGCCACCGAGAGATCATCTCGCACAGTCGTCCCCCGGCTGTACAGATCCCGAAAGCCGAAGCTCTTCAAGGTGGACACCAAGTACGAAGTCTGCCTCCGCGGGATGCTGCAATTGGCGAGAGAGTCGGCCTTTAAGAGGGTGTTAGCTGTAAGCAAAGCGAAGCAAAGGGGTTGCGCCGGCACTTAATCCCCCGGTGTCTGTTTGTGGTATTACCGCGTTAAGGGATGAATCCAAGACACCCACCCTCCTGGCAAGCCACGTTAGCTACCCACGGAAGGCCTCTCCTCTATATACCGGGTGGACTTAAATCTAAGAATCCTCGCAGCTGCCTTCGCTTTACTTAAATCATTACGTCTTACCCAAGGATGCTCACCCCTCTGCCTACGAGGCTACGTAAGAGCGTCCTACACCCCCAAAATCATCCCCCCCTGCCTGCTGTAATCATCCCCCAAGAATATCCAGGCCAAATCGTCCCGCTCACGCCCGAAAGGTATCCCGGCGTCGACTCTTCTGGCTGTTCGACAATCAGCAACAGGCAAGGGTAGCTCGTTGGCCGACGCTAGGGGATGAATGGTGAACGACGCCAATGTATAGTTATAGCACGCCGTGGCTAGGCCTATTAATACCGTAGAAACCGTACCGCAGGAATAGCTCGATAGGCGTTTCGAATTTCAATGCAAATGCCTATTTTGCACTTGCGTGGCATACATTTGCGAGTGACGGTGCCTTGACGTCTTCTGACGGGAAAAGGGGGTGGCACGACGTCGCAGGGGTTGGAGCCAACGTCCGGCGATAGTGTCCGTCAACACGACGTAGTCAACGTTCCTAACCACAATGCACTATTGTTGCCAACTTATTCCATTACAAGATAACACTGTTCATTGTTTCTTCCCTTCTCTCGCTTCCTTTCGCATCCCCCCTCTCTCTCTCTCTCGTACAATTTCCCTCCTGATGTCCTCTCCCTCTCTGTGTATTTTCATTCTTTTTTACACGTTCCCACCCACCGTGTCCTCCGTTGAATCTCTGACCCTGTGAAGTTAGGAAAACGGGGGGAGGGGGAGGGGTGGGGGGGGGGGGGGTGATTTTGAGGGGGCATTTACGTCATCGCGCCTATTTTTTTTTCTCTCGAAATTCACGGACCTCGAGAGTCTAAGGAAGCTAAAGAAAGGGACTCAAGATCAATCGAGCGGTCCAGGTCGGATGAAGTGTCGCGATCAGGGAGAGCAATCCCTTCACTCGTGGATTCGCTTGTTCCGCTATTTAAAAGTGTTCGCTCTTGTTAAACTGGAAAAGTCTTGTCCGATATTATGGTTCGGGTTCGTCGCCCGATTCGCGACAACTTCAAGCCGGTCGCGTGAAAGTGGCGCTGTTTAATATTAATAAGCCAGGGTGCTCTGCTCCTGGCAGGCACGTAGATGCATATCGGTCGCTGCATTACCGAAAAGACGTTCCTCTTCTTTGCTCCCCTTGCGTTTCCGATGCTCTTTCCTTCTTGTTGTATCAGTCCTTTTTTTTCATCCCTTATTCTAATACTTGACTATAACTGTATCTTTTGTATATACAGTCCCACGGCGAACGAGGCTTCTCGGGGCGAGGAAACGACCCGCGAAATTTTTGACTTCGAATTTGAATATCTCTATGAAACGTCAGCGTCTACCTTCACGTTCGCTTCGCTCACCCTTTATATAGATGGCCTACCTCCTACCGCGTACCCCCCCCTTTACCCAGTGGGGGTGTATTTACCAGTAAACGCAAACCGACCAGACGCCACACGCACTTCTACCGGTTTGCTCGTATCTGTTTGCTTATTTGTTCATCTGCCTGAAACTGGAGCGCTTTGACGAACGTGGCCCTGCCGAACCCTTGTACACTGCGCGCTTTGCACTTTTTCGGGTCAGCACCGATTTTTTCACGGCCTTTGTCACTGGTGTGTCGGGGATGCACTGATTTTGGAAAAAAATTTTTTTTCAAATTAATCAGATTTATTTCTCGTTAGCACTTGCCATTTGGGTTTTGCTTATTTTTTCTGTTGAGCAATTTTGATTTTTTACGTCGTGTGGAATATCTTAAATTTTAGGTTAAATCAAGTTATTTGAAGAGCACAGTGGAACTGAGCACACGTGACCCAGGGTAATGTCGCGTAGTGTCATGCGGGCTTCATTTGAAATTATTTCTTTTGTCACATCCTATTTCGTACCTAGTACAAAGACCGTTTCACGTATCCGCAAGCAACGGCAGATGAAAAAGCAAAATCGTTTTGTCTTCTCGCGAGGAACGTGAACCATGTGAACTGGGACGGACGTAGTAGTGACGTAATGAGAAAGATGAAATTTCTTATTAGCACATATATATATATGTGTGTGTGTATTTTACATTAATTTAACATTCGTATGAATTTTCTATTATTACCCGATTACGTGTTGTTAACCCTTTGAAATTACCCGACCGTCAAGCATAATTAATATCGAAGTCAATTAGCGGAAAGAAGAAGGTGGACAGGGATTTCACCCTTGGGAGTCACAGTAGCTTGGAGACCTGGTTGGGCTTAAAAGCCAATATATCAGAGTAATAACTTGTCCATTAAAACGCTTAAGTAGTAATAAGTATGCGAGCCTAACTGACAGATACTTGGAAAGTCTGTCGGATTAAAGTGTCCAACTCGGGAGAATTTATCAAGGAAATAAATAAGAAGATGGAATTTGATTAAAAAAAAAATATTTACACAGCCTCACGACGATCCACGCGTTACATTAATGCTTGATAGGTAACATCCGTTAGCCGGATATAAAATTTTTGATAACAAGAATTGCCTTCGGTTGCATGTTAAATTACAGGCGTCAGTCAAAGAAAAAAAAATGTGTAATCCAGCATAAAAATTAAGCGTACCTATTACCATCTGTTTCGGAAGCCGTGCAGACTTCGCCAAAGCAGAGGCGCCATATTTGAATTTTTCTTATTAAGATTCAATTTTCGATACACTCCGATGAGCCAGTGTCAACTCAGTTTGGCGGATACTCGCGTTCTATCATGAAATCTTAATGAGTCTGTATGATGGAATAGTCTCGGGAAACAACGAAGATTAGGTATTGAGATAGTTAAGAAGAATGCGGATTAAAATAGGATGGGGGGGGGGGAGGGGGCATACATTTTTTTGGGAAAAATAGTTTTTGGAATCCAAGTAAGATTCGACGACGTCCCTTTATCCCGATGCAAGAGTCGTTCTCCACTTTGAAGGACCAGTTGCCATTTTCTTGGTCCATGAAACTTGCAGATCTTCCTCGAAGGCCTTGGGGCTGTTCCTGGCACACGTGTGCGCTATACTTTAACCTGTATCTCGGTGCTCTTACGTATACGTATGTGATCACGTATGTATATAACACCTGTCTCTCTACGTATCTACCTATAGCTGTATAAGTTCTTCTATCGCTTTTACCCACTCCCTCCTCACCGGTAGCCTTAGGGCCAAAGCGAAATACGGATGTACGTGCTTCCATACTCTGCTCTCTACGTGGAATACTCTTCGCGTCTGACGAGGTGACTGCGCGTTCGTTGACTACCGAAAATAATTCATTTCGCGATTATCCCTGCAGTCTTAGCGTCTGTGCGTTAGATCGAAGAAGAAAAAACGAACTGGACTGGGCCCTGTTCGAGAGATCAGCAATGATCCAGGGCACGTAGGGCAATGATGAGATCAGTAATGAAATTGAGTCTCCAGGGACCTAAGAAGTCAAATGAAACAGGTCTTGCAGGCGTAAGTTAGACGGTAGCAAGGTGGGGGAGGGGGGGTCAATCTCGAATCCTGGTCAAAGGTCAGGAGTAAAAGTGGATACTGCCTTGAAGATGGCGTCTAGGTAGATCCCGTGATATAAGGCTGAGTTCACGTTACCAGCGAACGCCTGAAGCTATGCAGCCTGAGGTTGCACGAAGGAGATGCCTGATCTTGCTCACCTGCACTTTCCACCTGTCTTACGGGGCGTATCTACTGGCAGGCTCCACCTCTACAACCCTCCTAGCGACGCCGGGCGTCCAACGACGTCACGGCGAGTCCCTCTTTCCGATTGGTCGGCCGTATCGACGTCGACGTTGTATTTTATTATTTTACTTACCGCTACGCCAGATGCATGCGCCTGGTTAGGATTCCTTCGTTCCTTCGTTCAACCGCTACTGGACGAACCGGGATCGTATCTCTTGCTTTAAAATGCACCTTCGGCCACGCTCGACCATCTTTCTTTTTATCCCTGCAGCGTCTACGCCACCTACCCTCCCCTCTGCCGCTCTTCGAGGCACTCACGGGGTCCTCTCGAAATATATTTTTCTTCTTTTTTTGCTTTTATTCTTTTTTCTGCTCTTCCTTTTTGGCGGGTGGGGGGTAGACGGTGGGCATTTCCGCCTCCATATTTTGTTTTTTCTTTTTGTTATCTCTTACCTTGTACTACTCTTCTTACCACTCGTCCCCTTATTGGTCCTTTCTTATCCGGTTCCTGGTACCTCTTGTGTCCTTTTGCCTTTGTTCTTCTTCGTCCTTTCCTTCCTTCGCCGATTGTCACTGCATCCCTTACAGTCCTTCGATAATTCTTCGGCTCTATTGCACGTACCCGGATTTCCCCACATTTACAGACTTCCCGTCTTTCTCTTTTCTTGGTATCTTCTGGTCGTTCTTTTTTTTGGTCCTTTTTCAATTAAACCTCGATACTAGCTCCGTTCCTTTCTCTTTTTACTCATTTTCTTCATCCACAAGTAGCCATCAAAGATTTACAACAGACCCGGCCGTTTAGGGGTAGCACGGGTGTTCAGAGGACAAGGGGTGTCTCTTACGCGATATCTTCAACCAAAGAGTCAGCGAAGACATTTTTTTTCTTGAATTAAAGAAAAAAGAATTTTTTTTAACATAACGAGATTTATCTTCAAAAAATAACATCGACATCCTTTCATTTTATTACAGGATTCTTCCCCGGGATGCCAAGGACCCCAGTGGTGCACCTGCAACCTTTTGAATTTCCTTTGCCTCCCTATTACCATAACATCTTTTACGATTCATCCTGACGCTTTGTTTTGGCAACTAAGTTGGCCAGCCTGGTTCCACGGGGTAGGTGAAAGTCGTTAACGAAAACTCCATCTTGATTGTCCTTCCCATTTACGACAGTAAAATTCTCTATGGGTGTCTAAGTCACCCTTAAATATTTTTTTACTTCCATCCCCCCCCCTACGCCCCTTTAAGGCTAAGGGTGCACGATCAGTTTTCATCCGCCAGAAAGATTCGAGTCTTCCGAGGCGTGTGCCTCCCCGCAGTTATCCTCCTCCCACCGGATCCTCCAGGATCAGGATGACTGTGCCGGTCACGTATTCGCGCTTTCATCCGTCTAGACGGTCTTCGTGTCCCGAGCCTCTACCGGTGTTCCATCGCCATCCCGTTTAGCCCCCTTATACGCACCTAAGACGTCCAACGTAAGCCAGGGGTTAGCCAAGCACCTGGTGCACATCCCCAAGGGACTCTGCTCGCTGCCATTCCTCCTGCGCGACTCATCCTCATCCTTTCCAGAAGCCCCCGGACGTCCTCTCAATAATTGTTCTTCGATTGTAACCAGTAAATTATACGCCGCCTGTCGCCGCGAGACACCATATATAGTTTTTACAGTTGGGAACTTTTGAAATTTATAGTAGACGCCATCTTGGTTTCCTGGACGCAACAAATTCCCAAAGCACTCCGAGAGGCCTTCTTCTTTGCTTGGGTCGGACGCGTGATACATTATTTTCATTTCCCATAAGGATTTTTTTTTAATTGAATATCTTATATATATCTTTTTTTAAGGATTTATTTATAAGGGTTTACGTACAGGCTGGATCACCTTTCTCTTCACGAGTACAATACCTTATACGTACTTTCTTACGATCTCGAGGGTGACTCTGGTGGGGCTGTACTGGAATCCAATAAGACACGTGATGCAGTCTGGCACTGTCGTAAAACTAGACAAACAAATTTCACTGTTCGGCATATTGGCTTTAGTCCGTGTATCCGAAGTACTCGTGTAACATAACCTCGAACGACATTACCGACCGCGACGAAATTAAGAATCTACGTGGCTCAAATGGCGCCGGACGATTAACTTGGTTTAATTGGATCGGACTCGCGCGAAAGCTTATATACGATCTTTATAGGAATACTCAAGACGCGTTCTCACGAGACGCATCGCACGAGGCGTCTACGAAGTTGGATTGACATTAATATTGCAAACTCAATCAGTACGGAAAGCCGTTCGGATGCACCGGGCGAATGGGCCAATATGTATTAATGTTACGTTCGACGTATTTTAATCGGGAGTCTTTCCATGGGGCGGCAAGACTATGTCGTACGGAAGGGAGGATCGGTAAGTTTTACGTTGAAAATGCGCCGGCAGCCGCAACCCCTTTCAGATAGACGATAATTGTCATTTTGGTAGGAGCCACTCAGCTCCGTCGGTAAATGCATGTAAAGAGACCCAATGCACTTTCCATAAAATCCACTGCTATACGAGCCCACTTAGGTGAACTGGCTTAACGAGTCTGCAGCTTTGAATTTACAGGTACGGAAGGCCTTGAGGTAAATTTTCATAAAACTTTGCCCAAGTCGAGAATTTATCGCTGAATGTACTAAGCGCGGGCACCTTTCTCGGGTTGATGCGCACCTGGCTGGTTTGAAAATATTCATTAGCGGTACCTTGGAACATGATCGTTAATAAACAGGGTGGCAATTAAAGAACGATTATCCACGATTTCATGTCGGATCGTCGTGAATTCATAAACTATAATGGCACCGTAAAATCATTTATTATAAGACACCCTTCCAGACGTTTAGATAAGCATAAGGCATCGCATGGTAACTGCCGGGAAGGATGGGCCGCGGGGGGGCTGACAGGGGTGCATAGTATACCAGTACAACCCGTGGAAGCTTGTATCGTCCTACGTACCCTGGTGAATAATTCGTTAAGGGTAGTTTTGTAGGTTGAATGGCCATTTTATTAGCGGCTGAGTGGACGACCGATTAATTTAACAGGTCGAACGATTAATGATCGATTTGACGGTTTCACGCAGTGCACACCCTGGTTCTAGGTTACCTTGAAGTCCAATTCGAGAATCATGGTTCAATTAAGAAATTCACCCTTGATACGGTTTAATCAAGCCACTTATCAGTGACTTTATGAACACTTTAGTGTATCTCGGTATTAATTTATTCAAAAAATTAAACGATGAAAAAATTTTGTTTTGTCAATCATTATTTCATTGGACTTAAATTTGTCGAAGTTTTGTTGACAAATTTTTTTTTTTTTCATCCCTTAATAATCAGGGAAATCCAATCTATACACCCGGACCTGCATTTGTATTATATCTATGCAGATTGGATGACTACCTCTCGATGCAAGCTTAGGAAATATTGATGGAATTAATTTGTAAGGTCTTTGCCAGAGGGTAGAAGTGACCTCTTCCCGGGGGTGCTATTCGTAAGCCCTCTGCGGTATCAATTGGCGTGCTCGTCCCCGGAGACATTTGCGATAGTGAGACGCATTGTGTCGAGGTCTTCCGAAGGAGAAAGGGAACGGTGTGGTCAGCCCCTTAATATTGAATAAGACGACCCGAATGCCGTAGGAATGGAAGCGAAATATTGCCGGTGCAGGAGCGTAACTTTCTTCGGGCACGGAAGGAGCCAGAGCGGCTTAAGGTAGCCGCGTACAATACGTTCTTCTTGGACGACTCCGGCATGGAGAAGGAGAGAGAAGCCAGTTTGGAAAATCCAGGCGATATTTTTCCTTAAAATTTTACCACTGGCTTGGGCGCTGACTGGAAATGGGTAAAAATAAATTTTTTATCAAATTTTGATTAACCCCACAGTAAAATTACCCACGTTCCTTAAAGGCTCGTTCGCCAGACTCGTGTATCTTTAATCGACTCGTAATACGAGCTCTCAGCGATTTTTTTTCCAAAATATTTTCGAACTTTGCCAAACCCAAACGCTTCGAACATAACGAGTCACTATCGACTGGCCCGTGAAACTACTCTACTCGCTTTGGGGCCTTCCACCCTCGGGAAAGTAAATTTTCCGAATCACAAGACTCGCCGAGAATCGTTCAGGCGGCGACACTTACCCATAAATCATAATCAATCGCATTGCCAGGGGCATTCGGTTCTGACAGTTTCTCCCCACTTTGACGGCACTGGCTAAAATCTATCGTGTCTCTTGCCTCGACTGCCTGTTATTTCTACAGGATGAAAAGTTGATCTCATAATCGTCATGTGTACGTCGACTTAGAGACAGGGTCACTTAACTTGTCGCTACATAAAATAATTGTATAATAATTGTTTTAATTTCTCATTACAGCCAGTAAATCAACGACCGACCAAGACAAGGAAGTAATTTGGATTTTGAAAATGTCAATTTTGAATTACGAAATTGTTATTTAATTAACCCGCCTGAAATGGGCCACCCGCCGCCACTCTCTCGTCAGAAGCTGCTCCTGATCCAATCGGTGGAGACCTACGGGAGATTGATTGACCCCGATGACTAGAGGTATGGAAAACGTCCTGGATCGTTAAGATACTCTTGGAGAAGTACGTCGGTTGCGGGAAGGAACTCTTCCTTTAATGAAATTGCGTCGATCGCACCCTGGAGGAAGGTGGAGGAACCTGCCATCCTCGTGTAAAACACGAAAAACGTATGTCATCCTCCTCTAACCTCGTTCGAGTACGCCGAACCAAGGTCGCTTGGGAACGAGGATCCTTAATACTGGACCCAGAGCCCTCTTCGTCAAGATACTGATCAAGGATATGGCATGGAAGATCGACGACGGTCTAATAATACATCAATTTACCTTGACAATAAATATTTATAAAATACATATATACAGGTAAATAAAAAAGCTTTATCGCGATCATTACAACGATAAGAAAATTATATATAAAAATAAAAGCCTTTTCAATGAAATCAATCGCAGAATAATTTTATATATATTTATTAATACACTTTTCATTCCAGGATGACTTGGTATCCACGGTCCTACAAGAAATATTCTTCAAGCATAAGAAAATCGACGCCCATACAACTCTCGAAGAAGGAATCTCTCTCTGCAGCCTCTCATCCAGACGTCACTCTTAAATTTCTAAGCCATTGTCGAGTCTAGTCTGGGGAAAGTCGGAAGTCGCCCACTTGGCCGTAGCTGGCGATATGCTGCTACTGGAAAGACAGAGTGTAACGCTGGTATTGGTTTGGACCAAGGGCTGCTTTTCAGGGGTTCGGGACGAGTGTCCGACTTTAGCGAAATGAGAATCAGCCATTGTCCGTCACGAGTGGCTATCTCGCTGGACATTTCCGTACCCAAGTAGCAGCGTGCTGGTGGTACCCAGGAGTCAGCAGCGGCAGACACTTTGAAATTGTGCTAAATATTATCACGTGACTCTATGTCGTTTTACTGGACCAGAAATCGTCATTAAAAGAAATTGGCTAAAGTCACGTCCCAGTATCCTGCCAGATAACGTCATCACGACCGTAGGGTATTACCAGGTAGGGAAAAAAATATATTAAACTCAAGTGTATATAGTCATCATAATATCTTGGGTATTATCATTTTCAAGGAAATACTCGATGCTGATAGCGTTATCGGATCCTTGATAATTAAGGAGGACAGCAGTGCCTGTCGAGGATGAACGTCGGATGGGCAGGGCGTGGCTGCAGTAAACGTCATCGGCAGAACACTAGACGTCATTGTCCACACGGGTGTCATATACGCATTGGATTTGCATGAGCTTCCACGCATACTAGGGCTCGCACGTGGCACTGGTAACGGATGCATGTTATGCAATGTGTAACTCTCCTATATACGGTGGAGTGTCGGCCCACTGGAAATACTAGCTCGAAAATACAGCATTGCGTCTGGTGAAATTAATGACGTCATTTCAAAATGGTCAGTTCGAAATAGATATACTGTACCAGGCAGGTATAATTGTAATATTGAAAATAATTGATTTATTATTTCTTTATGTGATTAGTAAAATCTACACGATGATCAATAATCATTTTTACAGATGATGGATCATTAATCGGATCACAC
The DNA here is from genome assembly GCA_030142655.1 of Trachelus tabidus. NCBI lineage: Eukaryota > Metazoa > Arthropoda > Insecta > Hymenoptera > Cephidae > Trachelus > Trachelus tabidus. The sequence continues at coordinate 65,155 of JARQTI010000480.1, forward strand.
GGTGGACCTGGGATATGGATAACACGCGGTGGTGCATGGTGCAAGAAGAAATAAATAAATTAGCGTTCGTAGGGTGACTGGTGGGTGGTACAGTTGCCATGAGTCTGTTAATGGCTGTCATGGCGGATGCACTGGGATTGGTATTAATTCAATGAGCGTCTGAATACTTTATGCCAATCCTGACGAGTTCCCATATCAGAGACACTCATGAACAATGCAACAGATCCAGCGGCACATAGATTATCGGCTGCAAATTCTATGGTAATATTTCATTCCTTTGGGTGGTTTAGTGTGAATTTTCAATCGGATAAGGAAGAAAGAGGAGAAAGATTACAGGGAGATGCGACAAGGGAGACACTCGACAAAAATGTAACTGGGGGGACGAGGATGGGGTTGCGAAAGAGTATAGGGATAATCAAGAGTAAAGGCGCACCCGCACGAGGCATTGGTATCGTTGAGAGGCGTGAAAAAAATAATTTTGACTCGCCTGGATCTTTTTTGGACTGATATCAAAATTCTACGGTAACAATTTGAGCCCGAGAGACGGCTTGGCTAGAGTGTAGGAGGAGAGGGGGAATTTTTTAAGAGTGGATAAATATCCAACTTCCCACCGGAAATCGCGTATTAAAAGCCACGTTCACGGACTCAAAGTGGAGAAAAAAAACCGCGTCGAATCCCTCGACGATAACTTGAAAGTTGATGGTACGAAATCGCAAGTACCCCATTGTTTTTACGGAACACCCCGTTAGTATCGGGGGTACGATAGATATGGAGCCCGACTTTTTAATATCCAGGGATGATCTGTAGCCGGGATGCTGTGTCAGCCGTTGTCATTGTTATCCACGGACCTCTTCAGCACAATGACAATTTTTCTGGTTTTATTCTCCGCTAGGCACTGGTCTCTCCCTTCCCCCCCGTTTCCGTCTCGCGTATTACCGGTATCCCCTAGTCCGACTGTTATTCCGTTTCTCTTTCTCTCTTGTTTCCTCCGCAACTTCCTACTGCAACTTTTCTTCTGTCCTTTCCTAATACCCTTTCCTTTCGCTATCCCACTTCTCTTTCTATTCTCTTCTACGATGCGCACCACGCTGGTTTCTACCTAGTTGCATATGTTTCTTCCCTCTTCCATTCATCCATTTATCCATCCGTCCATACGTACTGTCTCCGTTATCGCTATTGCCCCGTTTTACCATTTTTTTTTCTTTTTCCATAACAATTGCCTGGAAAGTGGCTCCCCCCGACTCTCCGTCAGGACCTAGACTCTCATCCCGGTGCAAAAGCCTCGGTATACCGTACCACCCTATGGGCATTATACTACCAACATTTACTACGTTCATAATGTCCATGGGTATTGGTTAAGGGTGCATCCACAAGCATTGTCATCATTTTTCCGAAGAATCGCTGAATGAGTCACCCTTGGTAAGAAACCGTAGTAACCGTAGCCTCGATTTATGTGGGGAATATTTTTCCCCCCCTTTATCATTGTTTTTTTTTTACTCAAACACAAAGAATTTCAAGCTCTTTCTCGAGAGATTTCTCTCTGCGATTCTTTTTTTATATCGCTTTTACGTTTATTTGATATTCTTATCGATTGCTGGTAATTAATTTAGTCTATTGGATATAATTGCTTTCAGGGATATTAAAGATGGAGCTAGGATCGACACTGGAAGCTGATTCGTATCGCGCCCACCAGGGTTCGTAAACCAGAGAGGATATAGAGGGGGACTCCGGTAAGATTTCGCAAAAACAAATATATTGCGTAGAGGGTTAATATATGGGGATACTCTATATATTTATGTGTGTATATATATATTATAGGGAGATGCAAAGGCGAACGCACAACGGGCGCGAACCCTGGCTACGAGTCATAACCGAGATAGACGTTCGAACCAATCCCTCATGCATTGCGCGGGGCCCGTCGTCTCCAACCCCCTTGGGTACTCGGTAATAGATTTATTAGACACCCGGTACATGGATATAGATATGGATGTTATAGGCTCTGGAGTTCGAGATACAACCATCCCCCCCAACTGCTGTGAGACGTATAGGTACAGCGCGACTTCAACCCCCCTCGCAGATATACAGAGGGCGCATCTAACTTTATGAAACACCCTCGCACACTTCATCCCTTAGACTAAGTAAGTACCTTTCTCTATATGACTGTAGCCGATAGCACGGTACAAGCTTGGGGTGTGTAGTCGAGCCCGAGTCGCGCAAGGGTTGGGAAAAGATGGCACCGACTGTAGAAGGTAAAACGAACCGGGAGTAATGCCGACTAGAAAGGGTGGAGGATTCGTAGGTTGGGGGGGAGGGGTGACTTTCTAAGATTTACTCCACCTCTATGATAGAGATTCACCCTATAATAACTCATCAAGATCCGTGGCCCTTTCTCTAATCTGAACGCTACCAGTTTCTTTGGGACCAACTCCACTTGGCTCCGCGAGCTCCCTGCAACCCCTAAATATGCGAAAAATTATGATCGCAGCTCTGATGAATTTTCAGTGCCATAGGGGTTGTTCGATTGTCATTTTATTATTTTTTTTTCCCGATAATATTTATTCCACCTTGAAGTATCGCTGATTAATTTATTGTTAGGGGTTGTTTTTCAGGCAGTCCCAATGACACTCATATATTCACATATATTTCGACGATGGACCAGATAAATATATCATTCGTCGCTTTCGAGAGGGTTGAACGACTGCCGGATTCGATTTACTTCCTAAACCATCGAAGATTCAGCCAGAGTGTAAACTGGCAGGCAACATTTTGTGGCATTCGAGGGGTTGCGTTTCGGAAATGAGAAATATTATCTCTCTCTCTCATCTCTCCTCTGTCGCTCTTCTTTGCAAACAGAGTTGCCGCTCGTCTCGATGTATGCAGAGACGCCTGAGTTTGCCTATTTCGCCACCAGAGGCGCCATTGTCGCCTCCCGTAAACTTGAATGCGCCATAATTGTGTCAGCGCGAGTTTACACTGCCAAATGGAGTTTGATGTCTTACTAGATAACGCATTGCACGCACTGATAAGACACCGTGAAACGACCGGGCACGCGACACCTAAAATAACCGTAGTCTGCTCGCGCAAGGAAGAAATAGAAAAAATAGCCCTAAAACTCAAAACAAAAATAATACTGCCGTCTTCGAAGGTACATTGAAACTTTTGGAAAGGAATATATATATTTTTTTCATTTTATACAAGTAACCCTCAAAGCCAATACGAATACTTTTGATTCTTTGTTTTTTTACAGTATTTTTCAAGAACACGCACACCAATCTATTCCCGACTATACGCGCCACCATGGTAAGTTCCATAGAACGTTTTGTTGAAAGGGGTGGTTTTGATTAGCTCTGTAGACAATACCCACTCTCTGATACCACTGTGATTCTCTGGCAAGCCCTCACTGCTACCACCCAGCTTCATCCTCATCCCTCTGCGAACTACCCTCCTCAGCACCTCTCTAGTCCTAGCCAGGGTAGGCAACGCAGCCACTTTGTACGCGACTGGGCTGTTTTGTGTCTGGCAAACAATGGGCCTACACCACTGGCTGTACACTACTACCCTCTACCACTCCGTTCCACCACCCCCGACCGCCATTGGTCTGGCGATACACCGTTCTACGATAAATACTACTGCTGAGGCCTGCATAGACCGATGTACCGAGTCCGAAAAAAATTAGTGAAAAAATTTTGAAAATCCGTCAGTTCGCAAATCCTCATTAATTCCCAATATTTTGTCAATAGAATCGTGCATGAAATCAATCTCCACGCAATTCCCGTATAAAGCGTTTCAATCGCGCTCGAATAGTTTCCCCGTGCTATACCCTACCCCCGCCGTATACACGCTCGTAGAATACACGAATCACTGATAACGGAAAATGTTTCGAAAGTTCGGCCACGTAAAGTGTAGCGACCTGTAGCGTCCGGCTAGCATGAGCCAACACAGGCCGAATGGGAAAAGCGGGATCCACGAGGTATCTCGATTGAAAATTACTCTCTTTCACCCCTTTTCAACGGACGAACAAGGAAAGTAGTAAAAGCACCGCGTGGCTGGCCGTGCTCGGGGCAGGGTGAGCTTTTTTTTTGTTGCCTGTTGTTTTTTGCCTTCCATCGCCTCGAACTTTTTTTCCTTTCTTTTTTTTTTACAAACCGTCCACCAGTAAAACGCGTGCTCGATTTGGTTTTAATTAAAAATATTTAACGCCATCCCTTAGAACTGTGTATGGATTGGATACAGGTATACCTATGTTTTTATGCCTATGATATGTATGCACGTACGTACGAACATTAGCAGGCATCGAAAACCGTGTCTGTGGCTTCCACGCTTAATTTCCTTGATGGCCACACCGGCACACAACCCCTCAACCCTTAACCGGCTACGTCCTTCTATTCTTTCTCTCGACGTCATCCTCTCGGCACGATGCTACTGGTACTCGTACTGGGGTAGTGCCTGCTGCTGCTACATTCGACGTGGCCACGTCGGATTTGGCTAGTGGGAAAAATCGTCACGTTAAATTTCTGGCGTTAAATTAAAAATTGCATTGGCATACTCTTAATTAACCAGCCCACGTGCACGTATAGCTGCTGGCATGCCGAATAAATTGGCAGGACGTTAGAGAGACACGAGGCAGTAGATAGTCACTTTGAATATCTGTATTGGTATTGGTTCTTCGTTTTTTGACTGGCATAGAGTACTGTATATGTATATAAGTGTGTTATGTATTCTACTGGTACGATTGGACTGCCCGGAATTTTTTACGGGTTTGATGCTCCTTTTAATTTTGAGCATCGCGGACTGCCTATGGTAGATGCAATTTATGGTACCGAGAAATTAATTTTTATTGGGATTTTGACCAAAAAAATTTTTCGATCTGAAGCTATATCTAATGAATTTTTTTTATGTCATATTACTTTCGCGAACCATGCATGTTTTTGGTAATCGTATATTCTTTGCTGTGAATCGGAATCTTTTGGGGTTATGTTCGATCGGCTTATCTTAACGTTGATTATCGTTCACGAATGCCAGACAACGTTGTTCCGAAGCAGTTTACCTATTTTTTTTAATTGCATTTTTGTAGTCCTCGACCGACAGCCAATCACAATCCGAATACCAACTACGACAATGGGGAACCTTCGATAAAGCTTGACATGGATTTTTGTCACTGAAGGGAAGGAGGGCAGGATCCGTGTCAGTGGAATAAGGGTGAGTTTGGGTATTGATACGAAACGTTGGTTCATAGAGGGCACTGGTGTATACTGTGAAATTGAATTATTGGCGGGAATTCAAAAATTTTTTTTCTTAACCAAACAAGCATCCACGCACTTGTAGAAAAAGGGGTCGAGTTTGGTTACGCCATTCGCGAGACAATAGAAAACGACGCTAACGAATGGCGAGTGTTTTCCGAAGCGGTTTTCAGGACGGTCAGAGAAGCGTGAGAGAGTGTTATTTTTCAAGGAGACATTGATAATAACAGTAAAAAATGTACGAGGAGATAACGATAAAGGGAGAGAGAGAGATGAGAGAAAAAAATTTAAAATACCTACGAACACTGAATAACCTAAAAACTAAAAAAAAGAGGTACACCGCATACACGTTAATATCGCTTTACGGACAAGCAAGGTAGCCGAAAAAAAAATTAAATGCACATTACATAACCGACAAGGCTGAGAACGCGATATGGCCGAAAGTAGTATCGGATTTGCTTGTGGGGGCATTTTGCGGCAAGTCGTAGAAGGTACGTGGGGCGGGATAGAATGGGAGGCTGCGGCGACGGGAGGGGCGTGGGGGCCCCGAGGGTAGTGAAGCAGCGTTACGGAAATCTGAGTTCGTGTGGAATTTTTTAATTAGTAACAGCTGAAAAAAAAATTCGATGCCAGGATGGTTCCGTCAGTGCATAGCGTGGGTGGGGGGAGGTGGGGGCAGGTATCAGATAAAGTCATCCCATACACATTATACACATATTTACCCATAGCCGTATACATTATGGGCACAGATAAATATTTGCTTGAAAAAAGCTAAGGGTGCTCTCACACTGTTACCCCGCCAGATATAACGTTAAGGAGCATGACCATTGTCACTGAAAATTACATATACCCACGTATATTATTTATTGCGTGCGCGTACATATTTATATACATTATTGAGATCTCTGGTTAGTTGGTGCGTGCCTCGTGGCCGTGCTTCAGATCTTTGCGTGACCCCAAAGCGTCTACGAGCCACTCGAGCAATAATTGTATCTCGTATAGGGGTCAGCAATGCCGCTTGAATATATTGGGTAGTATTCAGGAGCGTATCAAAGTGGTTCTTCCAGGTATGTGTATATATATATTTATGTAATGCAAGAAAGAGGAAGAGAATAAATAGCGGGGAGGGATTGGATGTATAAAGAGACCAGATAAATATTCTATTCCGGGACGTCCGTGGACCAGAAGATTGTACGGCATAAACCTAAAGATGAGTACACAAAGTAGAGACAGTAGTAGAACGAGCGATTCAATTTGGAGCCTATAGATGGGTAGCACGGTGGATACTGATATCTGAAATATACGTATTGTTATCTAGATTGCAGGTATATTGGTACGTAGATAATACAAGGACTGGGTAGATACACGAGATAGCTGGAGATACTCGTCAGACGTAGCTACGGATTTTTCATTAAGGAGAGAACTTCTGGTAGAGTCTTCCATCTCGGTCTGCCTCATGGTTAGTGCCTCTTTCTGTCCAACTCGAAGAATCTCAAGCGTGACACAACAATCGTAAGCGTCCGCGGCTGCCGTGATAAGAGGGGGCAGGGAGACGGAACAGGCATCGCCAAGGGGGTAGCTAGAAGAGAAGGTAGAAAAGGGCTAGGATCAATCATAATCCGCAAGTATCACTGGGGTTGGTTATGGTTGCTGTGCTATACCGAGGGGGTTGTTCCTTTATCTCTCGCAGCCTCCCTCGTGGTCCAGTTCGCAATAGGGTTGGGTGCTAAAAGGCAAGCTTATCAACTGCATAATACTTTCCTGATTTTGCTGATTTTAACCATCAGTTATATTTATGTATATATGTGTATAGTGGTTGTATGCTAGGTACGAGGGTAGCGACCACCCCTAATTTTTTTTGGAAATGATCCATGATCCATTTTTGAGACTCAGGGCACTCTCGAGATAGCGTTGGGCTTACGTCAAGGCTGATCCTCGGAAAAGATTCTTGATGACGGCCAGGTAGGCGGATATAGGAATAGGGGATGAAAGTCGTTGAAAAGGGATTCCAGGTGGCAGGAGCGTCTCGTCTGGGTAACTGCTGATAGGGGATGTTACCTACCGGCGGCGTGTCGCGAATCATTCGCGCCTGCATAAGAGGAAGGTAAGCACGTAAGTCCATACTTGGACGCATGCCTTCTTTTCCATGTACGAAGTCCATAATGCGTGCTATGGACCTTAAGGGTGGGGGGTTTGTATTCACCCCTTCTACAGCGTGGCAACCTAGTGCTGGTCCACGGACGCAGCGATCAATGCCATCGTCGGCCTTCTATGGCTCGGTCCCCACTCTTGGCTGTTGCCATGGTTACAGCATCCCTCCATCCCCACTGGATACCCTGTTCGGCTGCTGGTGGGGTGTAAGACGCCGTGAGGGGAATACGGATATACCGGGTACATGGAATTCTTGGGGAAAAGTGAATTTTGACCCTACCTTTTTGCATGCCCGTTTTTTTGAAAATGTGAAATTTTTTTATTTTGATGTCTTGTTAATTGCCAGGTTACGTTCGTTTTTTATTGATCCGTAACGGATTCGATTTGGATCGATACTGTGTTATACGACATATTTAAGCAGAACGGTACTCGAGGGATGGTACAGGGCTGGAATGATTGTAAGGGTGAAATATATATATTTTTCTTAACTGTCAATAAGGGTTGATCAAGCAGTACCATGGGTTATGTATTACGAAAAGAGTCTTAAGGGTAGTTCCCATATCCACTACATTGTTTAACCCAATATTGAGAATAAATCAAAGTTGGCCAAGGGATGGAGTATATACAAACCCTAAAAAAAAATGAACACCGGCCAGGAAAGATTGGTGAAGATGGATCTCTGCTTTACCGACCAACGTGTCTCTTACGAGCCACCCCAAATCCAGTTACTTGGCCTGTTAGAGATAATGATATTTATGCGCGTCAAGTATATCATCTCTAATTCAAACAGTATATCGAGATCACACACGTGTGCCATATGCACACAACATACATTACGTCGAGAGTAAAGGAACAAAAAGATTCAAAGTTCAAAATGCGCGCCATGGGACGTCAAGAGATAACATAGCGTTTCCGACTTTTGAGGCTATACACCTTTTAGTCCACCATTGCAGTTTATTATTTCCTTTAGTTTTACTCCAAAAAATAATTTCAATGAGCTATGTATTTCTTAAAAAACCGCATCGTCCCGGAATTAGTGTGATGCGTGAAAAATAAAAAATCCTAATTAAAAAAAATAGTTCGAGATACATTCATTAATTATTTACGTCATTAGTCTTAGCCCTAAATTTGTAGCCATTTATAATGAACCCACCTTTACGTGCATTACGCTGACACAATTGGACCAATGTGACGATAAGGATGCAATGAGAAACTATACAGGACACTGTATATATACGGGATATACGAAATGAGTCTAAAGGGTAGATATGATAGAGGGTAGATGGAGGGTTAGAGCAGAAAGTTTTCACATTGTCATTTGGGACACGGCCTTAGGGTCCTTGGTGGACCACTAGCACCCATCCTCGTTTTCCCTACTATGGAGACTGCCACGGCAGTGGTGGGGGCCGATGAGGAGAAGTGAGGGGAGGGGGCGCTATATAAGGACCGAGCGAGGGGGGGAGAGCTCAGTTCCTCCAAGAACAGCGTATCGTTCATGTTTCGAGGTTCTCACGTTGGCTTTCAATGCCACGATGGTTCTGTCTCTTTTTTGAATAACGTCACGACACCCTCTGTGTCTCTATTATTCTCATCGTCACTCTCATACACGCTTCGTCAACTGCAATCTCTTTTTCACGGAACACACGATGGATTCAATGCTAAGTTACTCGCCGGCTGTCCACGATATACCGTAAGTGCGTCGAAAAATTTATAATCTGTTAATGAAAAATTGTGTTTATACGTTGTAACGGTAAAGTCGCGTTGCATCTAGATCGAGAAGGTTATGTTGTCGAGATTTGAATTTTCATTTTAAAAACGGGACTAGTCACGTCCGGAGATATTGTGCACGTTATTTGTATTAGTCTTTGTTTGCCGTGTCGCGGATGTAAGATAGTTGGTCACTGAGATTTTTCCTTTTTTCATGAAAAATATGTCTGTGAGATTGTGACGAGTCCATTCGCCGAACCGAGGTTAGGCATTTTTTATAAATATTGAGTTACGCGCCATTGCCTGTGGAAAACGTTCTTCTGTTACGAGCTCTTGCGCGTTGTACTTGAAATCTTTATCGGCTGACGCTTTTTCTTTTCCATTGTAATCGTGCCTCCAAGTTCAAAGTTTAATGACTGCGCATAGATAAGCCTGACGCGTTTGGTGCTCGTTACGAAAATTTCTAGAATATTGACGGCTGTCCGTTTCCTTTTATTTTTCTCAGCGGGAATGTCCGTCTGAGGTTGACTGCGAATGTGAAATGTAAGTGCACCTTACGGCTAATTCGAAGAATTTTCACAAATCGATTGATCCGCGATAATGGAGCGTGCTTCGGTGGCAAAACGCACAACTCGCGGTTCGGAGCTTCCACTTCTTCACGATAGTAGCCAATCTGGCGTTGCTATAGCATTGGTTGAACGTAGTGTATGTCTACTCATGTATGTACTACCTTCGGTATATACTGTGATTTATACGCTCTTGTGCGACAGACTGTACGTGCTGACTTCAATGCGTATGTATATATGTATGTGGCTGTCTGTCGCGTAGGATTAAATTTTGCTACAGTCCCTGTCGACCGGGGATGACTTTATTGTGACTGCGCCAGGAGCTACCCTTTAACGGTTACACGTAACATTTCCATAGAAAGATATCGAACTTTAGGACGAATTAGAAAATATTCTTACCATCCGTCTGTGTATAAACGGTGGTGAAATTATACAAGAGTATTTCTTCGATTCATTGTCTACTGCGCGTTTTACAGTCTCAGTTAAATGTATGCCGTAGGACGTCCATGAGTTTAGAATTTATTTTCTCGTGTACTGCGCCGAATTCTTTGTACACGAATTTAGTATTTCTTCGAATTTATTCAGTTACGAAATATTAATCTCTAACGAACTATTACTTTTGCTATTATCGTCAAGGAAAAGTCATTATCGCGAACGACTAGAAGTACATGGAAATGTCTGTTTTAAGTTAACCTTGTATCGTAACGCAAACAATACGTAACTGTATATCTTGTAGCGTCAAAATGAACCAGGCTAAAGACATCGGATCCACCTGGCGGCGGTTTAAGGAAAACTACAATTCCAGGATGACGACAGGAAAAAGCCGCATTTCTATAAAAGTCAAAGTATCAACATTTCGGTCCGCGAATGGATTTTCGTAATTCGGATCTCAGCAGATTTCGAGTATTCGAACTAAAATGAATGTGTTGTAAATTTTTTAAATTCTGCGTACTCCGAGAACTTTTAATTTTCTTTTGGAAAATAATAATTCGTCACTGGCAATGTGGACAGAGCATCAATCTTCATCCTAGTTACAGCATTTGGGACGTGATTCGAGTCTCTTGATTAATTGTCTATGGCTGTTGTCAGGTTAGTTTTACGTCGCGTATCCCAATTTCACTGCTGGTTTTTTTATACCTTCAGAAATGTCGATCCCTTTGCTCTAATTGAAAGTAGAACCACGAAATGAACTAATTACTAGTTTTCACAAACCGCGCGACAGTCCTCGACGTCGAACTGCCTCGCTCTTATTAGTACAGACAGTAACTTTTGTCAGTCTCATTGGGACCTCTCGCTTCCCTTTGCACGAGTAAACTCGGCGCTAACGTTGGGTTGGCAAGTTAAACTCTGAGTAAACACTACTGACAAGATTTAATTGCTGAACCACGTACGGAATACAGCACTCGTGTCGGTGGCCGAGCAGTACAAGTGCAAGTAGCAGTGGAGTAACAATATTAGCAGTGAAAAGAAAGGGACAGTGGTAATATTACAATTTTTTTATTTTAAATATTGTTTTCCCTTTTTTCTCTACGCAATTGAACATCGACCTGACGATCTGTATGGATTCTTTAATTTCGACGTGGTAGTAGCCATTTCCTAGAATCGTTATTATCGACGAAACCCTTGACAGGCAAATTTGCAGAAAATAATTTATTCCCAGTCTCGTTTGCGTAATGCAAAGCTATTATTATGTAATGAAAATGTTAATTCCGAAAACGCTAATAACCGAGCACAGTCAAATCAGCGTCTGCGCATGCGCGTAATCACCGGTAAACGGAAATGCACGTCTTCAGACGATGTCCTGCACCTCCATTTAATTACCTCGACTCATTAATACGCTGAGGGTTGTTGCTGGCGCGATGAAGATATTTCTTAAATCTCATCTGCGTGTTTCCTCTTCTAGTCTGCTTGAACCTCATCGCCGTGGGTCCTACGTGAAATATGTGTATATATATTTTTTAATATTACAGGTAACATTCGTAAACCTTTATCGAAGGGCTGAATGAAATATTAAAAATTTGCATGTAATTAATATTTTAATAAGTATCGATATCAAAAATTTAATTACCGACACCACATTCTGTATTACTCGATATTACGAGCCAGTGACGTTTATATAATTCCTAATTGGATTGGCAATTTTTCTAAAAATTATTTGTACTATTCTAAATTTTCCGCGACAGTGTCCTGAATTTTTATGGGTATAGTATATGACGTTACTAAAATGCGTGACGTTACAGCGCGCAGCTATACCTCCGCTATAGAATCGTTAATTATTAACAAAATGACGGCGCCTCATTAACGGTTATTTTAATATTAAAAAATAAATTCGTAGGTCCTACCGTATATACCTGGTAACCAGTCGAGCTTTTGCGAAGCATCGATCCGATCGTGTTCTAAAGGGACTTTAGTGAGTGAGGGACGAGAAGGGGGGTGGAGGGTGGAGGAAGTGCAGAAACAAATATAGAACCAGCGAGAGCAAGAGAGAGAGAGAGAAAGAGAAAGAACTGGTAACCAGCATCAAACGAGAGAGGCTGGGTTCGTATAGTTTCGAGCTCCAGGGGATTAAGGCGCGTACACACTCTCGCCACGAATATTGAATAATATCGCACGCGAACAAGGAGTCAGTGCAGGGAGTGCACGTATGAATAAAAAAATGAAGAAGACCAGGGAGGGGAGGAAAAAATAGCAGTATAGAAAGAAAATATACAGGAAATACACAGCGATTCCTATATTCATGGGAGCCAAGTGGGATTAATGCGGCGTACACACCGAAGCGATCCAGACGACAGCCAAAAGGGTCCACATGTTGTGGACGGAATTCACGGTCGGAATCGCCAAGAGAATTCTCTCTGAGATATCCATGGATGTCAGGGTAGCGACGTCTGGCTCGCACATGCTCCCGACGGAGAGCGGGGAATCCCCTGGGCATGTGGCGCGTCCCGTTACTTTAACACAGTGGGTTTTAAGCTTCCCTCTGTAACGAATCCTTGGTAACAACGAAACATGGCCGACGTGGACTCGAGTGGCTCTTTCGGATGACCCAACCTCCTTGCAGGGGCAAAAGTTCATTCCACGGCCCATTAATCTTATCTTTGTCAGATAATACTGGTCTCTTGTTCGAGTTTGGTTTTTCGAAAGTTTTCTGCTTGGGTTAACTCGCGCCTTTTGCTAGCTTTCTCTGATCTATCGGACCCTTTGAAACCTTTTTATCCCTTACTCTCCGACCCCTCCTCCGCTCTTACGTAACATACTCTTACCTACCTACCTACCTACCTGTCACCAGTGTCATTCCTGCAGTCTCAGATTTTAGTTTGTCTATCCATCTCTCTTGCTCTCTCTACTCGCTATCTTCGTTGTGTCCCTTGTCATCCCACAGGACCAGTCTTGCCATACGCCCTCTCCTGTTTCCCCTTTCATCTCCGCCGGACTGACGCATTACTCGATGAATTCCCGGAGAACTCGGGACTCCCGATACGCGGCCCTCGAGAATTTCGGTATTCGAATACCGCGCTCCCGTTCCTAGGGAATTACCTTTGGCGGAGCGCCCTCTGCTATTTCCCTAGGGTATTTCAATGTAGCGATATCAAAACACTGTAACGGAGCTGCGCTCGTTACTTCGCGCGCTCTCCGTATGGGGCGTCTATGGGACCGGGATTTAAATTTTTGTCCAATTTTTCGTCTTGCCGCTCACTAAGGATTTAAGAGACTAGAGAGTTACTCGCAATCAAGCGCCACTGTCGCCCCTAGGGAAATCGAGATTCAAGCTGGAGTTTCTTTTTTTTCGTGATTTTTTTTTTCTTCGTACTGTATCTCTATTTTTTTTCACTCTGTTTCTCTAGTCTCTTTGTTTGTCTCTTTCATCGTCCTGCCAGTCCAATGCCTGTCGATGATAATGACGATGACGACGATCCGTTTTATTTGCCGCGCGACAAATGCACGGCCCTTTATACCTTCAGCTCGCTTCGGCCCGGTTCGCTCGACGATAGCTGGTGCAGGATGCGCACAATGGCCAGGACGCTGACAATGGCGTCGTTAGCAATGGCCGCGGGCGTCGTATGAACGCGCAATGCAAACGCGGTACGCTAACGCTAAGTAAAGGCCTGCAAGCTCATCCTGACCCACCGAGTCATTCGGATCTTAATGATCTTCGTTTCGGTAGACGCTTTTTATTTTTCAGGCTCTTAAAAATTGCTCTTATCCTCAACACGGCTCACCCCTCACTTCTTAAACCACCATACACACGCGATACACTGTACAATAGAATTTCAAGGATTTTCTCAAGTATCACTGCAGCAGGCTGGCAGGATCTATAAAAATCTAATCCATTCTGAATTATTCAACGACCACTTAAGCTGTCCGTTTCTTAGATGCGTTACGTCATTCCCAATATATACCCCCTCTATTCTTTGTCAGTTCCACATTTATTTGCGTTCACAAATTTTTTTACGTTTCAAACCAAAATCTTTCATGCTCTTCCACCTAAGTGGATTGGTCGTTGATAAATGATTTTATTTTGCTAAAATGATTTTTTTTCCACAGAATCTCGTAATAATCCCTATCTGCGAGTCTACATACCCAACCCCCCCCCCTCCCCCTAGTGAATTTTTTCACGAATAAACACAAACCACGAAATTCCCTATAAACAAAACGACGAAGAGTTCAACGAAAGGGTTAAAAACTATTGTCGATCGATAATCAATAGCAAGACCTGTATATCCATCTATCTGTGCTAGTTCCCTCGATCGGAACAAAAGGGAAGACACCCTCGAGCACCCTTGGGGGATGTAGCAAAAAGTGGCTGTTTTACGAACACAACAGGGAGGACGTCCAGTACTGACAATGTGAGAGAGAAACAGACGAGGGAGATATCCCTCGAGTAAAAAAGATGCTGGAGTCTGGCGAAGCTGTCGAGTAGAGTTCAGAAGTAGATTAGAGGAGCGAGAGGCGGAAGTCGGTCGCGAAGGGGGAAAGGAGGAGGGGTGGCGGTGACCGAATAGAGTCTGGGAGATTTTTGAAGAAGCCTAGTCAAGATTTAGGAACACCTTGGGAACCGATTGTAGGATCAGATGTACAATGGCCAGAACTACCGCGAGAGAGACACGAGTACCTTTCCCCATTTACAGCTATTATTGACAGACTCTCACCCTTTCGTCAGGACACCCTTGCACCCTCCCCTACGCGCCGCCACCCCTCTGGCCGTCCACCCAGATCGGCTACCCAGTATATACACAGCATTCAGCACTGTATATCTCATTCGCGCTAACTCCTATACCACATACCTTGTCCTTGTTTATCATACTCATCTATACATATATACACATAAACTGTATCACAGAGTCCCTCCGCAGCATATGTGACATATTTATAATCATGCCAGTGCGTGATAGTCTCTTGCTGGACGCTTTACTATGTCTCCGCACATGTGCGTAATTATTGCGTATATGAATATGAATCTTCCGTCCCCTCTCTGTATCGCTATCGGGATGCACGTGTGTACGTCATATGTAGATGCCTATATATATATATATACATATATGCATATATTCATTGGATAGTCCTATCCATATCTTTCCGAGGCTTGCCACTCATAAAGGGTCCCCTGCCTCACGCATGCACACGCGTCAGGATCCCCGTAGCCGATCTATTGTTGTGACAGCCTCTCGAATATACACAATGTTAAAATATATATATATATATACAGAGAAGATTTAGACAACTCATGAAATACTAAGAATTCATATCCTCTCGCCGATCCTAACTCAATCCTTTAGCTCACTTGGCTCACCAGCTCATTACATTTGTCTCTCTTTGTCTATCGATATTTTTCCCGAGCTGACTCGACTCCAGATTCTCTATGATATACATATATATAGAGACTTCTTTTATACGGACAGAGGACGCCATGTAAATTCTCGGTGTGAAAACTATATATATATATGTCTGTATATACATAGATGGATGACGTATTGATGACATGCGAAAGGAAACGGAAGTAGTTGGGGGTGAATGTTTCCTCCACTTCCGAAACTTCGATCTGTAATCAATCCTTCCCCTTCCCCAGAAATAAGGCCCAGCCTCCAGTAGCAAGCATATGGGGAGAGATGGGGGGAGGGGGTACACATATAGGTCGGCTATATACTTGTGAGATAAGATTTTTGACTTTTTACTTGTTTATATATATATATGATTATTTTTATTACTTTTATTTAACGTAAGGGATGACGAAATCTTCCCTTTAATTCGCGAACGATATCTTATCGGTTTTGCACCCTTTCACGTTTCTCCCTGTATCTTATACCCATCCTGCTGTCCGACCATCCCTTGGCCGTTCCCCGTATCCATCCCTCTTGGTTCGTGGGTGGTATCACGTGGGTGGGATTTTGCTGCTGGATGGGTTTAGATATTCTTGCGGGAGGGTGAGAACATGAGCCCTTAAGACACTTGGGCGCTTCTTTCATACATCATAGAAATGACGGAGCGTGTGACGTGACGGGACGCTAAGCGTCGGGTCCATCGTTCATTTCCCGTTTTTTTTGAGTTACCTCGTTCTTCCTTACGACGCCATATTTATGCCGTGTAGCGTATAGCTGCGGGAGGTTGGCTGATTTTTCAAACCTCCCCACAAAATTCTTACTCTTACGTATAAATCATACTTTGCATGTGACACTCGGTGGTTGGGGTTATCTTTTTGTTTTTTTTTCGTTTTTGTAAAATTCACTCGGTTTCCCTATATTCCATTTTACGCACCGTGTGCCTATCCAGAGCGATAATCGTGTTAGGGGGGAATTACGTAATCGCGAATTACACGTGACTGTAGCAGACTAATACGTGACGCGAGCTATTTGACAGATGAAAATCTGTATGTGCTTCGCAAAATTTCACTCAATTAATCTCGTTTCCGCGAATTATGTCACGCTACCGGAATCCACTGTTTAAGTACGTTTGCCTAACGTACGGAGGTACGTGGCTTGTATGTAGAGCTAATACATATTAGGTGGCGTGTACAGCTATAAAGGGTTGCCTTTGTAGCGAACATTTAATATGAAGCCACAATTAACGCGCAAGGTAACGAGAGCTTGTATTATAGAAATTTTCGATCCAATTACGGACAAGGCTGTTTCTCCGAAGGCGTTCTAAGGTAAATAAACGATTTTTGTGTGAAACACGAGGGAAATCAAGATTTACAATAAGAATGGCGCGAGTTCGAAAATATGATATTTCTTGGGAACTAATGGATTTTTGTCATTTATTTCCTGGTGTAATTCTGACTTTCGAAGTCAATTTTCATGCTTTTTTTAAATTTTGAAATAATTTTTTTGTGAAATTCTTAGGTTTCGTTGGGTTAACCGAAGCTTTCGGTGTAACGACTTTTCCCTGTACAAATGATCCTTCCCTGGCTTTAAAGTGGTACAGCCCAGCATCTGGTAGGACGATCTCGAAAAAGGAAATTAATTTCTGCCTCGTCTGGGTAAACTCCAATCAAAGTGTGCAAATATTAGGGAGCATATCGTCAAGCGAGCATGAGCTTTCGCGGATGCTGCCTCAACCAATTACCACTTCACTTTATGCAATCCGTTTATGCGGCCAACGAAAATTCGCTTATTGCAATATAGCGCCGTGGAAATTATATACTGGGTGTAACGTTTGTAACGGGCACTTGTCGCATCGTGTTTTATCGTTTTACGGAGCTGGCAAAGCTGTGTAAGCTTGTTTATGGAAAATCTTTTTTTCCAATATCTTCAAAATCGTTACGATTCGTCATACAAATTATAATTGTGAAAAGAAAAATGTTCTCTAGTCACTTTTACTCCACTTCTAAATCACTCGAGCCTACTGCTACTTAATGCTAATAGTATGTGCGATCACGTGCTGTATATTACGAGGGCGTGGACGCCATATTTTATTATTTATTCCAGCATTATGATTCCGATGACCTGGCTCGAAGCGTCCCGCGGGAAAATGCTGACCGGAATGGCAAATATTGGCCCTTGCTTTACCGCGCGAACATAAGAGGGCTACTCTGGCTGCCAATTTGGAAAATCGTGTTTCTCTGCCGGGCACTATAGATTCTACAGTGTGTTACATGTTTCGAGAGGGGCTATACGTCGAAATTATTCGGACCGCGTGCCGTTGTGAAGCGAAGTGTGAAATATAATTTTCATGACGTTATTGAGTTTGGGTTTGGATTAGAAAAAAAAAAGATTTTTTATAAAAAGGATATTTAAAGTTCCCAAAAATTGCAACACAATGAAGAGGAGTTATTAAAAAAATAATTTACCTTCCCTTTGCAAAGTATCATTACAGTTTTATGATGCTGCGTGGATTACGAGGCCGGATGACATTTTCTGACATTTTCGTAATGTCGAGCTGCTCCCGCTACGGTGTCGCCCTCTGCCGATGGTATTTGGTACCCAAGGGGTATGCGGACATAGTTCGTCAGGGCCGTGCAATTCGCTCGGGAAGTTTCGAGTTAATTGTAAGGATGGTTTGTCGTGGCAGCACTGGATAAAAATGAAAATATGCAAAGTGAGATGATGGTGTGATGGTGAGGTGGAGATGGCAGAGAGAGAGAGAGAGAGAGAGAGAGAGAGAGAGAGAGAGAGAGAGAGAGAGAGAGAGAAGCAAGACTGGGTGGAGGCAGAATGAAAAGAAGAGGACGAAAGGGAGAATAAAAGGAAATGGGACAAGTAAAGGTAGAGTTCACACTGAAATTGTTGACTCGCGAGACGGTTACGTCGTTTATAAATGCATAGGGTGACCCCGTGCTAGACTAAATTTTACAAGGAATATTATTAATTTCGTATTCATTCGCTTTTAACCATCGGATGGAGTCAACGACCCTTGCTGAAGAGCCGATGCGATCCCGATTACGAGTACAATAAAATCTTACTTTTAGATAAAGAATCACCGACCGCTGATTTGATAAAAAACTTTTCAAAAATTACAATTTCAATTTTTTTACTCGAGATACAAATTATTATCTCATTTTTCAGCACTGACATCTATTAGACGGGTTCTTCGTAGTCCAGTTGGGGTCCGCAAGTAGTTTTATTAATAAGTCCTCTACAAAAATGGTATTAGGCTAGCTCATATATATCTATATATATATATATATAAATGCATCGAAAGATATATGTCTTATCGATTACCGTTTGGGGCTTTCGGTTTTATTACATATCCTTGGGTAGACATTTCCACCCTCCTTAGTCTGCTATTCCCGTCTCCACCGTTTTCTATCTCTTGCACTGCAGGGCAGACAGCGCACTCCCAGTCTGTATTCCGAAACCGATCGGATGCTGTTCCAACTATTTTTGAGAAAAAAAACTTTTACTAAACTATCAGACTCAACGTTGCAGCCACGTTGCATGTCGGCTCTTTTTGTTCGTCCCTGAACTTGTTCACGTTCAAAATCAATGTTCAATGCACATACGGCTTCCTTCGGTTGGCTCGACTGCTGCTCGGTAACAGCAGATACGTTTAGTAGCAAAGGGGATGCCAACCGCCCCCCTTATCCAACACATACAACCACCGTATCTGGCTGAAGCTTCTGTGATGTCATCATGTATGTACCCATGTATACATATATCTATACATATGGATAGTAGATGCACCCTGTTATCGGAAGAGCTTTAAATACCCAAGTATATACAAGCCATAACGGCCGGGGAGGGAGGGAAAGCCAGCTACACGGACCTTGGCAAGCGTTGTGTACGAGGCTTAAGGTGGTAGTACGTTTCATGGGTAGACAGGTCAGTACGCAGAACAATTACTGGGAAAACTATTTTGCCCCTAATCTTTCTTGGCTGAAGTCTAGTATCTCTATTTGTTAAATTTTTCCTTAATGCTGCTTCTGGAACGAGACGACTGACAGACTTTTTGGAAAACGGGTGACTCGAACCATGGAATTTATGGGGGCTGGTCGGTTTTTAGGGCCGGGAAAAAAAAATTTAGTCTCTATTGTCTTGCGATTTGTCATCCGGTACAGTCTGACTTGGGCATGCGGGAACATTGTCAGACTTTGCTCGGAGTCCGCGTACATACGTTAGAGGTTAGATTTAGATAAGCTGAAAAAATCTTATCGGGTTCCTTTTTCAGGGTCAAAAGATAACAGTCCCTTCCCGTGGTACCTGGGTATCCCTTTTGGGTTGTGAGAATTTGTCTATGGGGTGGCACGAAAAATTTGTCACTGTTCTCATAAACACTGATAATTCTTTATGGGGCTGACGTAGTAGTACTGGTAGACGACGTCTGACGTCAGAAAAGTTTCTAGAGTCTATTTATAGCCTGCGGCATTAGAAGCACTCTGTGGCTCGGGCCCCATGACGATTTTCAAAATTTTCCATCAACGTCCTCACTCCACTTCGGCTCGCCTGCGCGCACGTGACGCCTGCATATACTATAGACCGAAGTATCTCGTTCGTTCGTTTATACGTTTCTTTGTACGAAATCTTTCAAGTATTTTTCTTTCCAGCCGAGTTGCCTTCCATTCTTATACGTTATTTTGGGGGGGAAAAAAATGTTGGACCTTCTACGAAAGTCTCGGGGCTATGCAGGGATGCCAATTCCGAAGCACTCGGGGGTAGTAAATCCTTCCAAGGTATAAATACATTTACGCAATTATATGACAGTTGGGATGGACCGAGGATATATATATATATATATATATATATTGACATTTTCTTTTTTTCTTAACCAAAAGGAACTCATTCTTCGGGGGCGTTCGTTTCCGGGATTCCTTCTTTTTATTGTCGTTGGGGTTATCATTATTATTTGCCTTCATTTTCCTTTTGATGCCTTTCACGCGCCCCTACCACGACCCACCCCTCTTTTTGCTCCCCTTTTCTTCAGTAACTCCCTGCTCTCTGTCTCCGTCTCTCTCCATCCAGCCAGCCACTGTTACCAACCTTCGTATCCACCTCCTTTCTCATCCTAACCTTCCAAGGTCTTCTATCTTCATATAAACGGGACGACAAAGACGTCACAGAGAGATATAATCGGCGCGGTTTCTTTCCCGAGGGAACAGAAAGATGGCGCTAGTCGCGCAAGCGCCCGCGACTCTTTGTTGCATTGAAGAAAACGCAAATTGGCGAACTTTGGCGAAACTCTGACAATGGCCGCGTGCCCTCGCGGTGTATCCAACGTAACAATGAGCCGTAGCATTGCCGGAGTGCATATAACGTTACCGAATACCCCACTACCCATTCCCCTTGCTGATATTTTTCCCTCACTCTCATAACCCCCTGCCCCTTGATCTTTTTTTCTTTTATGCAAATTTTTTTCTAAGGGGGGGGGAAACCGTCACCTCCTTTCTTACCTCAGGCCACTCGCGCTTCATTCTTTCGCTTCTCTTCCTGAAGTTTTCTCAATTTTACTCACCTATCCCGGACTTCCTCCCTTCGACTTGTCGGTCTTCGGGGTGACCTGAACAAAAGACGGCCGATTCCGTTGGCCACTCGGACCTTCCCTCTGGCCATGTCCCGGCCGTCATTGTCATCCTTCGGTCGGATCCGGTCGAAGGTTAATGAGGTAAATTCAGCCGGAGTAATCGGATATTTCGAAATAATCGTTTAATTTACACTTGGTATGCGAGGGGTTGGTATCCTAGGTTACTGTTCTCTAATACCACCTACCCTTATACCTTAGTAACTCTCGGCACCCTTTAACTGTAATCCGTAACGATCCTGATGATTTCTCGGTTGAAATGAATCCTCCGTGAGGTACGTTCGCCATTAACTGCCTCCAAATGAAATCTCATAACCTCTGTGTCCCTATCATCCTAACCCTTGCTGGTGGAATCGTATAGTCATACTCAAGCATGTACCGGTATAGCAGAAGAGGGTGCTACCTCATTGCAGCTAACAGGGAATGCTCATCCCTTAGGGTTTTGGGTACCTACTCTACTCGCTGATGTCTCCCTGATTGACAACATGCAATGGGGATTCGTGCGAAAGATACTAAGTTTTCCTTTTTTTTTTCTTAATAAGATTAGTTAAATTTACTGAAAAGTCTGGTCCAAGTAGTCTTTAAATTTCAAAATTTTGTTTTATAACATACCGATACTCGTGTCTCTCTCAATTGGAAATGTTCGTTTTTTTTTCATACAATGTAATTCTACTCCTTCCTTCCTTTCCTTATGCTGACTCCTCCAATGAGGAGACGTGCCAGTAACTTTAGTCCTCCTAAGAGGGACGAATATCGATAATCATGAACTTAGGGGATTCCCATGACAGCGAGCAATCTGAACTGGGCTAAAGTGCTGCCACCACACGGGACCGCGCGCAAACTCAGGCGTATACATTTAACATATACCAGTAACGCTCGAAGAGCG
Organism: Trachelus tabidus; assembly: GCA_030142655.1. Taxonomy (NCBI): domain Eukaryota; kingdom Metazoa; phylum Arthropoda; class Insecta; order Hymenoptera; family Cephidae; genus Trachelus; species Trachelus tabidus. The sequence goes on from JARQTI010000480.1 coordinate 87,150, forward strand.
CATCGGGTATGTTCGCACGCGTGCACGTGTTACGCATCTACAAAGAGTGAGTTAAACGCTCGTTTCCTCATTAGAATGCCAAACATTGGTTCTCGTACGACTGACTAACTTCCTAACTTCCTAATTCGGTATTGGCGTCACTTCCGATGTTGTTTCCCATTGAGAAAAGTAGCTACGGCAACGTGACGTCTGTCAGTCGTGAGGATTAAGACAATATTTGACTTGGTTATTTTTTCTTCCCATCAGACCCTATTGGTCTATTAAATTATGTAAAAAGCATAAGATAAGCGTATTGGTCTAAGATCGGCAAGCTGAACGTGAAGTTGTCTTAATTCAATTTATCGGTCTGCCCTGAATTTTAAGGGACGAAGAGAGATCTTTATGGAATTAAGAAAAAGAAAATTAAAAAAAACAAAGGGTGCATCTTTATAGAAAACGAGTGCCGAGCATACGGCGTACTCCCTGTCGAAGGTACCGAAACGTCTGGCTTACCCCTTATATACAAGGGGCAGAAGGGGACTTGGATGTAAAAAAGGAAAATATTTTTACGAATCCTCCCTCGGGCAGTTCTTCCCAATGATTTATTAAGAGCTTAAAGCCTCTCGGCCGCCACTTCCCCTTCGATTAAAAAGTTTCGCCCATTACCGCGAGGCACGGGAGGAATTGCCGTGGGGCTTTCGGCGCTATGCTACTTGCCAGTAGGTTGACGTTGGGAGGATGAAAGGGAAAAAGGTTCTCCTCCTGAGCGCATTCAAAGTATTCAAAGATGTCGCATTGTCGAGTATTTCGGCTCCTCTCGGCTTCCCTTACAATGTCCTTGTCATTTTCGATTCTCTCCCTATTCTCATTCCGAATCTCTTTCTCACTTGGCTCCATTCTTATATCTTTCCCGCATACACTCTGTATCCCTTGGCACGAGGACCCTCTCGCATAGCTCTGTTTCCCTCGCACTCTCTGTCCTTCCCGTCTACCTCGAGAGCTTCTGTCTCTCAGATGGGAGGCTGCTTTCTGAAATATAATAACAACAATAACACAATAATAGCCAGTTTCTATGAGAGAGTGAAATGGAGGTACCCGTCGCGCACGGTTAATTTGCCATTTCCTCCTGGTTAACGCCGGGCGACGAGCGATGAGTCGAGACCCGGTTTAGTCGCTCGATTGAGAACGCTCCGTACGTTCCGAGGCGTCTCTGTCATTGCCTCTACCCTATATCTCACACCCACTCTATATCCCTGCCATCTGTATCATGCTATGGCTCGAGTCTCTGTACGGAGCCATTTTACAAATCAAGAGACCCTTGGATCTCCTACCATTCCCCTCCCTCCGCCATTAATGCATCCTACTTTTCGAACTTAATTCTATTCCGTCGCTTGTTAATTGTACAGTCCCGTTTCGAATGGCGCGACAATGGCTACCGTAAAGTTTACGGTGGTTAACTAGACTACTTGACGATCTCAAAGATCCTTCCTGTACCCAGAATCAGTGTTTAAAGACGAAATTAGTATTGGGGACGATATCGGATTCTGTCCTGGATGCTGAATCTGGACCGGTTTTACATAAAATATTCGTCATTGATTATTCACCAAATTAAAGTCCTGTACTTACTTTTGGATATAGCCTTCGCACAGGCTGGTCTATACTTGTCTTTTCGAGGAGGTCAAAGGTTATACGGTATGCAAGCTCTAGGAGCCCTGATATTCGCGCAGTGACAGCCCTGGATGGTGTGCTGGGTGCACAGGGGCCTAAAAGAGACGGGAGCTCACTGGGGCCATTCGATGGCAGCTGTTCCACATTTGAAGGATGGATTCTTCGGGCTTTGTCGCTGCGACAAAGGAGCCTCTTTCACAAAGGCCTTCCTCTCTACCCGGGGGCCGTCGAGCCTTCCTAGCGAGTCTCATTCTCAGTCTATGAGCATAAGCATTCAGAGCGCCTACTTCCATGTGCCTGAGCACAAGGGCATGCTACCCGTCGGTAGCAGCAATACTGGTAGTACCAGTTAGCAGTATTGACTACCAGATACCAGTATTGAGCACCGGTCGGAGGCAAGTACCCACGATTACACAGACTGTACACTTTGAACTGGTAAGAAGAAGAATTTCGAGTACTGTTTTTCAGCGTATTCGGGTTTTTTTTTTTTTCTTCATTTTTTCGTACCAATTTCGTTTAGGTCTTATTCCCTGAAGCCTCTTATATTCTGGTTGTCCCGTGGAGGTCTTTAGTCTGGTTCGAAATCTTTTCAAAAATCTCTGGCAATTCATGAAAACGACAATTGGGCCATTGGTGAAAAAAAAAATTCGAAAACGTCCGAACAAAATCGAACGATACAAAATGGGATTGATGGGTACGTAGAGCCATTATGTAAAGAGTCAGTGGTTTCGAATGAGATGATAATAAAATTTTCTTATCAATTACGAATCGTAACGTTACCGAGAATCGTTGATTGGCGCAGTAATCGTATACGCCTTGCCACCACGTATTTTCTTTACCGTGTAAATAAATCCCTTCGACGCAACACGCACGCTTCCTCCTTCTTTACCGACAGTTAACTACATTGTCAGTGTACTCTGTACCAATAGAATCTATCGTACGTCGTTAGCAGCGTTTCTACGACGCGATAATTCAATTTTACCGCCAACTCAGTACACGGTGCTTAGTTTACGTCGCGGAATGAATTTTGAGGACGCGCCCGATACCTTGGCTGCACGAGTCTCCGTAGAGCGGGAAGGCTTTGAGGTGCGCATGCGCGTCAGCGAGTAAAGTGACGCTCGCAATTTTCACCGGAAACTCGATGCAATTATCATATTTGTTTAGTGACGTGGGCGATGCCACGAAGATGGCAGAGTTACGTATACATGTATTTCTGTAGGAAGAGCAAAGTTTAGGAACGCGGTGGGTTTTTTAGTCTTGAAAATTCTATCCTAATTTTACTATTATAAGAACTTAACCCGGTACGCGTGAAAACATTTGGAAGAGCTTTGGCTCGATTTTGAATAATACTTTTGTCATTTCCGGTGAGCAGCGATACCAGTGTGAATTGGGCATTCCTAGAATGCCGAGGGCTTCGTGCTATTAGAAGAGCAGAGTGACTAATAGGTTTGTTACGAGCTCATGGCTCCGACCCCATTTGACCCTGTAAGAACGAAGTTACGGGTCGCGTACAAATATTTACGAATCGTCGAATGCGAACGCGCCTCGTTGTCGGCCCACTATTCGTATTGGTATAGCATGAAGGGACGTTCATAGTAATTAAGATCAATTACGTGAATTTATATAGGATTTGAAAGAAGCAAAAAGTGTAGAAGGAAGACGAAGGCAAAAGAATTAAAAAAAAAAGTATCAATAACAGTCAATACGTGGAACATCGTTGATTGAAATTCAATTACATCGTTACTTTCAGTAATTAATATGTCACGAAAATAATTAGCTATTTTCATTAACGATCCTTAACGCACGTATCCCTCACGATTCGCAAGTATAATACGTATATACTTGTTCGGATTTTCTACCCTAAAATAAATTTTCAAATAATCCCTCTCGCGAACAACCTTCCAACACGATAGTGGAATATGAATTTATTTAACCGTTAGGGCCGTTTATCAAAAAATTAATTACTACCCTCAACATTATGGATGCTGTTGCCTCGGGAAAATATATCAAAAATTTTTATTACCTAAAGATTTACAATGAGATCGAATTCCCTTCTTGTGCAGTCTTTGTAGGAAAAAAAACCAATTGCCAAGAACTGCACAGAGATAATCAGTGTCAATATGAATATCGTGTCGCAACCGAAACGCAGTCGATAACGCTCGGGCATCTTCGGCTGTTCTCGGTGCGTCCAGGGAGTCTCGACACTGGCGACAATTTTCCTTGCTATCAGTTACGATCCGTCCGCGGGTGGGTTAACGTCGCATCGTGCGGCAGCGCCGCCACTCGGGAGACGCGCGTAGTTAATTGAATACGATAAATTGATACAAGCGCGTTGACCGAGATAAGTTTACTGATCCGATACTGATACTGGGCTCAGTAATCAGTCGAACTTAAAAGATAGCACGTACGTCATAGCGAAGATTAATCAAATAAGGTAACACGATCTTGTAATGATTTTTCGTAATATTTTGACTTATCCTCACATAACCGTTAAACGAACCTTTAACCAACTTATTGTCGCATGTTGCCCGTACGAATTAAAGGAAGGCTGGGTCGTCGCGGTGAAGTCCAAAATGTAATTTTAAAAACAAACTTTACTCTCGTTCGGCTACTGCATGTGTATTACGGGATCTGTTTTTAACACCCTGTACATCTTCGGTATGCTCCGGTTCCCATGAAACGTTCACCACGTGGTGCTAAGCCGACTTTGTATCTGTTTGGTATCTGCTCGACTCACCATCCGCTCTCTCCATGTGTTTCACGATGATACATACTGTTGGCGATGACCTAACTCCTAACCAGTCTGTCAATTAAAATGCCACCATATGTCCGTTTAACTGTTCTATTTTCACGACATTGGATTATTAGTTCTCTCTGCACGCAGTAAAATTACGTGTCTGCCCTGAACTCCCCTTCGCCGTGATATTAGATTTTTACTATTGTTTTGAGTGAATAATTATGGCTCACTGTCGATGCGTGATTATGCGTTGTAAATTTCTTATTTATCGACAGAGAAGCCCTGCCTCGAGTTCTATTTGAAATTAATACGAGCGAGCGGCAATAGGACGGAAAAAGGGGGCGTTATGAATTTAATCAGGAGCAGCGAGGAGGGAATCGTCTTGGCGTTGAAGAAAAATGAGGATAACTACGCCAAGATCTATAGGGGCGTAGTCATTAGTAAATGAGCCCTGGGCAATCGAGTGTGGCGGGTCCCAGGTGCTATATCCGCCTTCGCTGAAGAAACGAACGGAAGGGAATGGAACGGAACCGAGTAACCCGTTTGGTTAGGGGTAGGTCGGCATAATGCCTTTTGTTAATTATAACAGCAGCCACAGTTAGGGGCTTAAAATTCGCCATAAATAATCGGAGACAATACCATCGTACCACTTTGGCGATTTTCTAGCTACCCGGGCAAGAACCTCGGTACTTTATCATCCCTTAGGAAAGCCTGGCGTATCCTCTCCGGGTACCTCGCTGATTTTATTATTTCTGGTAGGGTTCAAAAATTCACCCAGAAGCATCGTCTCTCGAAATAACCAGTGATAACCTATTACATTGTGATTTACATGTCACTCCTCTTCTTCGATCCCTATCGCCATCCCAAATTATGTCGTAATCAATGATTGAGGTTATGTCGGCGCGATAAGAGAAACCGCGTACTCTCTATTTTCATTTACGCGGAAAGTTATATCTTTACGGATACCCGAAAATCATTAATTACCCTTTTGGTTCTGATCAATGTGATAAATCGAATTGTTCCTTTTCCCAGCCAATCAGTCCTACGATGACAGGTGACAGGAATCGTTTCCTACCCTGTGATTAAATTTCGCATCCACCGTCCTTCCGCTCTCCCCGCCACCTCTACTCTGTGTACCCACGGTCCATGTTACGCGAGACTTCTGCCAATTGAATTTGCGATGTTCCAAGAGATCGCAGAAAATGAGATTCCCATAGCGTCGGTAGTTCGTACAGATATACTTCCTCGCGTTGATACGTTGCTTGGCTATATTCTGAGACAGACCAAAAAAAAGCAACTCAACCTCAAAACACCATTCTAACAGTGTTTACTTGGTTTATACCAACGCGCTAATAAAATCCTGAGTAACAATTGCGTTCGAAAAAGCTTCGACGAGAAATCTCAATACGCCTGTTCCCATCTTGCTTGCTATCATAACAAAAGAAAAAAATTCCTTCATCCCTCCACGAAGCTAACAGCGAATCCCGTAGAGTTCTGCCATTACGTTTATCCTTAAGTAAATGAAAAATTCTTGTGTAGACGGTCCCGAATATATGCTCGCTCTGTATGTACGGTTCTGTGATTCTAAGGCAGCTGCTGTCATCTTCGTGGAACGTCTATGGCTTGGAGGTGTGAAAACTCTATGGGGAAGATACAGATCTTGCGAATGAGAACCTAGACTGTTCCTGGCACGGTATGCAGCCGGTTACGAGTATCACGATGCAAGTGGTAGCACCACATAATGCTTTTGTGGTCGAGTTATATACGCGACGCGGAACCCCGGGTACACAGTGTTGTCGATGTTGTCTGTAGCCGCCGCCAGTGTCGCGTCGAACCTTGAGAAACATAGCCATCTAGCGGAAGTCCGGTATATTAAAGTCGACAGTTGGAGAAGCTTGCGGAGAAGGGCTAGGAGCCATAGTTGAATTACGTTTCGAAATTCACTGTCAATATTGCGATAATCGTTGTGCTTCTGTTTACCTTTGTGCGTCGAAAAAAGACAGCAATACTCGCAGCAGTGGCGGTTAATTTTTAAACGTATTTTCAGTAGGGTAGCAGACGAGCGTAGAGGACGAACCGTTAGTCTACCTCTGTATTTCGATATAAGCTTTCAGTACCATGAAAGTGTCGTCGCTTCACAGTGTACTGTAACTTTCACAGTACTTAAAGCTTACATCGAAACACAGGGTACAATGTTCATCGCTCAGTACTATCCGGGTTACTCAAGGTTTAAACAGTTTTCGTTGTAATCCTTTGCGTCAATTTTCTTCGTGTACCTTTTGCTTCTGGATACTTTGGACTGTCAGACATTTTTTGTCAGTGATGTCACATTTTGATATTGCGTAGTGGTTTGCCGTTACGTCGTACGCGATTACTATTGCGCGAGATAAGAATATTGTAAGAATTTCATCGTTTCCGGTCTGATTTCTGAACAGAGCCTGTGTTAAGAGAGTTATTCAGAGAATTGGGATTAAATAATTTCGAAACGGCTGCCAGGATTTTAATGACGGATGACAAGGTAGGACATTGCATATTGCTGTTTCCTAGGTTATCTACTTTATATTTGACGTAGGGATCGCCGCGCGGAATTGAGGTTATATATCATTTTTATATTTAATGGTAACGTAAAATATGATTACGTGAATATTTGATGTGGCTTCTTTCCTTTTGTTCGTGTGTTAACGTACATTTTATTACTTTCTATCTCTCTTCTAACCGCGCGAATAGTAACGAGCCGAAATTTCTCGTTAGGCCTTAATTCAAGGCAATTGAGGGTACATTGCGGAGGCCATCTTGAATCGCAGACGAGTAACCTGGTGGGAAACTTGTTTTGCCAAACCCCACAGGCTCGTGTTCCTCGTAATCCTGGGGAGCTGCCACGTTAATCCGGGGAGTGGTGTAACGACACGAAATATTTTGTTTAAGATTAACTTTTGAAAATTCGCTTGGGAACGTCGAGTCGCGGTCGTGACGTTGATTGGGCGGAGGGTACGTGATGACGCTTCTATTTCGTAGAGACCTGGCGAAAGGGATGAATGGAGGGAAAGGGAGTTTATGCTTCCTGAAATTAGTTTGTGCGCGAAATTTATCATAACCGCAAGTTGACAATGTAAATATTATCGTAAGTGTGCAGACGCGGCAGCTGTATACATATATATATATATTTGCTATACAGATATGTCATCCCGACGGCTTCCCCAAAATCCTCCATTGTTCGGACGAACCTGTCACGTCGAAAATTCTCTCCCCACCTATACGAAATAGTTCCTTCGTTCTCTGCTGTATCTATAGGTATGGGTATTAAATGTTTCCTCGCGCATTTCATCTTCGTATATACGATTTTCACTCTCTCTTCCTTTCACGATATTGCACATTATTTTTCTCTGACATACCGTATTTTTCGCGGTATACAGTCTTCTCTTTATTTTTTCAACCCCTTTATCTCTTTAACGTCATGCAGGACGAATAAGCGACTCTATTGAAATTCGAATGCTGCTATTTATACAATATATTTTTTTCTTCCTATAGCATAAACTCACACTTGGTTTTAGCGCGCATCGAAAATTATAAGCACGCCCTCATCTCTATGCAGTCACGATACGGCAGTCGCAATGGACCTTAGACGCCGAAGATGAGAGATGAGCCCCGGATATTCTAAGGTTTTCGATAGGGGTGTACGCCATTAGGGGCGTTTGAATAACTTAATGCAGCTTCTATTACTCAAAAAAAAAACCCCCCGAGGGTTGGCAAAAACGCAGTCACGTGTTGAATTTCCCTCCTCTCTTCCTTCTCCCTCTCGCACTTCCTCGTTCTCCTTCTTCGACTCACCGGATCTTCCATTCACACCCCTCTTGGAATTTCTCGTTGATCCGACCATTTTTCTTCGTTGACCCTCTTTACTTTCACTCGGGTCGCGTCTCGTTACCGAAAGTTTTTTGTCCCACTTTAGCCCCCCCCCTCCCACCTCCTTTTCCTTGATCGACAATCTCTTAGTTCATTTCTTCGGCCGCCCTTTTTTTTCTTTCTTTCTTTCTCTTCTACATCGTCCTTCCTCATTTTCTGCATCTCGTTTCACCTCTCCTTATTCTCTTCCTACTCTTTGGCAACTCCTTTCGCAGACTCGCGTAAACGGCACCATTGTCCCGTTTCCGTTTTCCGGCATTACAATATTCCGAGCGCCTTCGCCCTCACAATGGACGATCTTTTCGCAGTCATGAAAAAGAGATTTTTCTCTGCCCCCCCTTTCTTTCTTTCTTTTCTCTCTCTCGGCGTCTCTTTCACTCTCGTCCTCCAATGAATCTTTAAGGAACGCGAGAATCGTGTCTAGCCCTACGGACGTTCTGCTAATTGCAATTCTCATTAGTGGAACGCGCAAGAAATTTCGAGATACATTTTTTCAACATTCATTTGACGTCCGATCTGACTTTTTTTTTAGGAATTTTTTTTGCCATATGCAATCTTACCCACGGGACGTAGTGTGACGTTAAACGTAAGCGTAGGCGAAAAAAGCTTTTCATTGAGCTGGCAAGATTCTTCCGCGATTTAACAGCTCTCCTCGGGACGAGTGCGCGAAATCGTCGAACGGAAGGACGCTAAGACGAGAGCGACGGGAGGAGGCTCCGTTGGTGCGTCGCGCCAAGAATCGAGGAAGGAAAGTCGCGCGGGACGTTCATACCGCCCCAATAAAAAGTAATGGTTCGAAAAGCTCAAGGACTTTGGCGAAAAGTCATCTCGACACCTTTTAAGAGTACGGTGGGACAGAGCTGGTAACTTAACAACCTATCGACTACCCTTCAGACCCCCGTTCCATCCTCACTCTCCCTGTCTCCCCTTAACTCAACCCGCTACTCTGGACTTTTTAGCCTAACTCAATGCGATGGTCAATCAACGTTCGCGAGACATGAAATTAAGGTAACCTTAAGTGCCCGAAGCAAGATGGCGGGTGAGGGTTGAAAAGATGGGGAGGATCGAGAGAAGGCAGAAGGGTGACGCCAATAAGTATTTATTTGATGAGAGGATCTTCGCGATCGAGGTATATATATGTATACATATCATATACACGTAGATTTGTATTTACATAAATTATAACGGTACCTGTAATCCACGCATCGTATAATGGGAAGAGCCTCAAGGAACGTGTTTCCTGCGTAAGGATTTTTAGGTTAGCTAACGCGGTTAGTTGGCCTGTGCTTCGTGGGGAAGTTAAAGAGGAGCGGGTGGAAAGAAAAACATAGAAAAGGGACAGGAAAAAAAAGAGGAGTAGGATACGAAGTGGCTGTGTGGTTGGCTGACAAGCAGGTAGTCAGCCAGGCAGGAAGACCCTAGAGTTCGAGGTACGTACGTATAGGCGAGGAAGCAGGGATGAATTCTTCAAAGAGGTTGAGTTCTCTTGGTCTTCATCCACTTCTTCGTGTCCCTTTTTCTTTTTGTTCATGCGTTTATCCGTCGAAAACTCGAGGACGGTTGCCCATTATCGCTGGGGACATAATTAAAAAGGCTGGCAGGCACCGGGAGAGATATTAAAGCGTCGAAGAGAGAGGTAGGCCCTTATCAGTGGGCCGTTATCGCTCGGCGGCCATGTTGGCCCGGCACTCGGGTCGTGGCTACGACCGGAAGAGTGCCCACGAATATTTGTGCGATGCCTCATAACGACTACGATGAGGTTGTTTGCGATGCTCGAAACGCCCTCGAGAGCGACGCAGACCCAGAGAAATGGAATAGATGGGCTTCGGGGTGGGAGGATATAGGCGGAGAACATACGTGTACAGCTAGAGACTGAATTTCGGGCCAGTGATATCCGGAGTGTAATCGGAAGGAGGATAATGACGACACAGGAGATAAGTAATGACGAAGAGGTACCAAGTTGTGCGTGTAGCACGTTGATTCGCAGATAATCAGAATCCCTTTTTGAATGTTTCTTCAATCGCGTCGTCGGCCAACCGTCGCTTCGACTCGTAGACGTTCGAGGTTATGGTTGTCCGTTTTACTTTTTTTCGTTTGTCGTCCACGCGCGTCCCTATCGTCTCGAATCGGCTCGTACGCTTCGTACGACACGTATAAATAGATTTTCACGCGCTCGATAACACACTACTGATTCTCCACTGGAACGTAGAAAACTTTTTAGTCGGCGGGCAGTCAGACAGAAATTCCTCGATACACGGCGACTGCGGATATACTCGAACGCTTCGTAGAGTCGTGACAACCGCCGCTAGCGCCCGAGCGCCACTAGTGCCAACCAGACGTAATAACTTACTAGGGGACACGCGCGGAATTTCATAACGAAGAATATCTTCGAAATGAAAGTTACGACTGTTCGATCAGTTTGACAGTTGTTCCTTTGGCTTCTTACATTCTGTTCCTAGATACGTATAAGGATATTATATAGGTATATGGATTTTTATGGGGTGCACGGACACTCGGAGCAGACTTTACTCTTGCGTGGGCTTGCTTGTCATCTCGTAGCTCCTCCGCTTACGACAGAATGAAAAGATTGGTCACAATTGTCTCGTCCTGTATCATGCTGCATGCCATTCCACTGACCCCCATGAGTCTTTAAGGTCACCATGAATCAGAGTCCCATGCTTATCGCTCTCTATGTCTATATTTATACGTGGCCGTATATAGCTTTATTATGGACGCGCTTTGTATGCGTGGTTGAGGTTAAGGAGCTGTAGCCGACACTTTAGATACGGGGTATACAGGGATTGCTCGGCAAACCCTTTAGGGAGAAGTCTAGGGATTTTTTTTATTATAGGGAAATAGTGCGATGGCGATTAGGGAAGTCTGGAATTTTAATCGGGAAATATTTTTCCTCTCGCCACTGTGTATGGCTTGAATTGAGGCTGGCTGTGTGTACGGTGTATATTTGTATATATGGAGACTGCGTGACGTATATGTATATATATAAGTGTATATGTATATATAAAACATATTGTTGCGTGGCTGTTGGTAGCAGTGCAATTAACATCACTCCCTATTCGAACTCACCCCTGGACCCCAAGATGTTTTCTCCGACAGCCTCTTTTGGTTGGCCACCCTGTTCAAATCGCGCTGGAGCAAGTGACTCAGGACGAAGAACGTGAGTCAGAGATAGAGAGAGAAAGAGAGAGAGAGAGAGAGAAGTGCAATAGTTTTCCCAGTTTCTCTTCTAGCGACTCTCCCTCTTCCCTTGCTTCTCTCGCAGCACCCGTTGCTATGGTAACCTCTTCTCTTTCTCTCGCTCACCCGTTATCGCACACTTGCTCTCGCGCTCTCTTACCCTTTTGCATCCTTCGAATAGCAGCTCCGTTCCAAAAACATTGACTTCGTATCTCCGCACGGTTATTACATTTCTATCTTTGCCCTGTCTGTCCTCGTAATTTTTTCTTTCCTTTTCTCCGTGTCTCAAAATTTGGCCTGATCGTTTGGGCTATCATCGAAAAATGAGAATTCTGAGTAATTATTTTAGGTATCGGTGGGAAAGTTCTATTCTAAGAATAATGGCGGCAGCTCCCGCTCGATAATCTACCGATGAGCCATGGAATTCGTCTCGAGTATAAAATACCGTTGAAATGTCTCCCCGCAGAATTGAAATAAGATCCACTCCTTCTGAACTCTTAAAGCCGATCCAGTCCTCAACCAGAATTTCCTCTATTTATAAGGTCTAATCTGCGTTTGAAGACCGCGCTTCTTAATTTATCCACTCAGCTCTCCTGGCCCTTTTGGTCTTGTTCCAGTTTTAGCTGAAGTGCCTTAACGGCCATTTATTCGTTGTAGAAATGCCGGGAGCCCAGTCCGACTCATTCCGGCCACGGCAGAGGCTGCGTTGGGAGGACGGCTGAAAAGTCTTCTGACGTCAGGACGTGGATTATCCGTAAAGCCTCAAAGTCTTGGCAGAGCCGAAAAAAAAGGGAGGGGAGTACGTATCGAGGGCGGAAATCGAACAGGCCAAATAATCTGATCATCCAAAGTGTCTCCGATCGCTTAAAGCGACCGATGAACTTCCACCTGGGGACGTACGTACGGTTTCTGGCTGTATTGCCTCAGCGTCCTCGGCAGCGGGACGACGTCGTCCCGACGGCAACCGACGACCTCAGCGACTCTTGCTCCATAACACTGGGGTTACCGTACCCTGGCTCACTCTCGCTCTCGTTTTACACGCTCGTCCGGATGCCCTGGAGAGGCTGCACTACTAGTGTTCCTGATTCCATTAACCCGACGCCTCGTGACTGGGATAGCAGCGGGTTCACTAAGCGTCAAGACGCCCGGGATGGGAACAAATTTTATTGAACCGAACGCAGACGTATCTCCACGAACGCTGTGTTGTACGAAAAACGACGGCAGTATATATATGTCTGATCTGGCAGGACCAACTGGACTGCAGAATTCCATCCAATATCCTGTACACGTGGTACGCTCCTGGGGTCATCTTCTTGTCCTTCTTTTACTTATTCTTTTGTCCTTTATTTTTTCCACTTTCATCATAGCCGCTAGCAATCTCGAGTCTCTGTGCTTCGGCCGACCTGGTCCAGGAAATATCACGGGTCCCCGTGACGGTCCAGCTGGCAGAAACTATCGGAGAATATTTGTCGAAAAGTCAAAACCACTTGTGTACTTTGCTAATATGCGAATCCACGTGGTCCACTTTTGCCGTACTTACACACGGACCTGATTACATCGGCGTGAGGTTTCAGTTATACTTTTTTTTGCATATCAAGACCTTACCCCACGGCGCTTCTGCGGTTAGAGCCAGGGTAAGAGCCTCGGTTATCCGTTGATTAAAACCGACGTAGCATGCACGTCCTGTGGTCACGATAGTTACCAAGTTTTTGTATAGAAAAAATTTTTTGTCCGAAGACTTCGGTAGCTAGACATTTTTCTTGGTATTTACTTTATAAAGATGCCACGGGGCCCTTTAAGGCTTTGAGTCGTACCTGTATTCTTTTTGGGTTCGCTTCTTTCAATGCAAACCAGGTGTACCGTCGCAAGCTCACGAGCTAAGGAAAAACGTGTAGATCGGTGACTTCGACTCGGGTCATAGGTGACAGAGCTCAATATGAAATGGTAATTCAAACGAGCCATTGTATTCGAATAGGAATTATAAAAGTCTTCGTGAATATCGTGGTGCGTGTCTCTTATCAAGACCAGCGGCCCCCCCAGTGACGTCTGCGTCTAGCACCGAGTACCCCAAGGGCCCAATGTTGACTCGAAGAAAGATTTCGAATTTCTAAGAATCCTTCCGAGTAGCCTCCTAGGCACGTGCCTGAAACAATTTTAAAGAGACTGACACGTACGTGCCCCCAGTCCGTACATACGGATACCTAACCTCCATGAAACTTGGACGCGAATCCGATTACGTATTTAGATTCGGGGCGACCAGTATAGACGTTACCGCTCTCACGTCTTGACCCTATCTTTGTTCTATGCTGTGACCTCAGAATTTTCGTCTTGCCAGCCTCGATACGACGCTACGGATAACGGCTGCTTACCTGTCTATTTCATTTTAGCCCGAGTCATATCTCGTGCTCTGACGTCACCTCTCTTCTTAATCGTAAATACGTAACGAGGTTCTGGATGATTTCGTAAAATTTATGGATTTTCAGCAAATCACTAAACACGGGTCGAATTACGATGCTGGCTGATGGTCAATGGCGTACGTCGAAATGGGATCCGAAAGAATTATGCAAATTATCGTATCGCCCTTTTCTCCCGTCTATTATCAGTTCGCGTTTCCTCGCGTGTAAAGATACCCGGGCGTTAATTCGCCGAGCAAGCGAATAAAAGTTCTATCGTCGTCTGAATTACTTACGTATCTGTATCTTCTTAGTATCATAGCACGGCGGCGCCTTTCTTTTATTTCTTCTCGTGTCACCTTGCTCATCCTTGTTTTTTTCATTCCCTGTTCGATCTCTCTCTCTTGCTTGGAACATCCCTGAAGGTTCTTTCTATCGAAACGATCTCAACTCTAATGGACGTATAAAGACAGGCGCGATATTATTTTCCACCCTGGAGGCTCGTCAGGAGGTCGAACGACTAAGGGACGGGTGATCGGTGCACTGGGGTAAAGAGAAGGCGAGTGAGAGGGTGAGAGGGGGGGATGTTGGTATAGAGGATTCAAAGGACACTAGGCTTCGGTTTGGCGAACGGAAAGATCCGGACGATAAGTGAGCGACGGAGAGGAGAATAGAGTGGGAACGATATCCCGTTAACGAGCCAGTAATGTGCGGCGAGCCGTGCCAATAATTTCAATTTGCTCCCGCGCCAATACAATGTATAGTCGTGCAGCTAGAAACGCACCCTTCGGAATAACCGTCGCCGAGGATTCATTATAGAGTTTAAGGTATAGGGTATAGCTCGCAGTGGTTTCTAGATTTCTTGTTGTAATCAGTGCGGATAATAGATTTAATTAATATTTTACTAATATACGTATATACCTTTGACGATCTAGCAGACTCCTTAATGGGAAACATTGCGTTAGGTAACCAGGTTTGCGAAGATTTTTTTGAAAAATTATTAAATAACACAAAATTGTCGAGATATTTTTTCCACGTGAATCTGGATTCGGTGCAATATCTGTACGGGTTTCCCGAGTAGCCTTGACCGTCGCGCAACCCTGAACCTACCACGCCCATCCACTGGAGGCACCCCCGTTGCACCCCTCTTACCCAGCTCTCCTCGTATCTCTCGGTTACGTGGTGTTCTGACTGTCGGTAGTGAGCAGTGAGAGCGAGAGAGAGGGGCAGAGAGTACGAGAGGAATAGTAGCCGCGGGATAGAACGCGAGAGTGAGATGAGAGAGTCTGGGGGCAGAAAATAGCTACAGGTATAGTAGGTTGACGCACACACCTAGGCCAGATGGAGGAATGGTTGGCAGTCGATATTTCGCAGGGATGCTCTTAAAACGACTAACAAGATACGCACCTCGTGCTTGGACGTGCTGCATGCCGGGTCCGACGGCTCTTCGTTCTGGCATTTGTGCTTGTGATTAAGCGCAATCGATATCGCGCCTCCTATCTACGGCCCTGAGTCTGTTCTCGCGGTAATTAACGATCGTCGAGGCTTAGGCAGGGTAATGGGCCCTGGAAGTGTCGCAGCCGTCGGACGGTATCCCGCTAGGTATTTTAACGCCGGATATATACCCCCGAAATCTTCCGGCCACTGAGTAAGAAACTTTGAGGTTATGTTGGTTCATGGGACGATGAGTTTTCACTGCGATATCAATTGACTAATGCTTTCGTAAGAGGAGAACGTTGATTATCAGATCTATAGGGATTATCTTAGCTGAGAGATCCGACGAAAATCTTTGTCAGTGTTTCGATTTTCTTTATCCTCGATCAGGGTCATCGTGGAATTATTTGCTACAGACGCCATTTTTGAATTCACGGGATTACTTGGTCGGTGGGATGTGTGAATTTTTATTAATTTTGTATAAGGGACGCCATTTTAATTACGTGGTTGAAATTTCGTCGCGCATTCAATTCCTGTTTTATCTTGCTCACTGAAGTAGACTAGAATGCGCTAGTCACTTTGATTCCGTGACTAAACTAACGTATGCGTATCCACGTTTTGTTTGCAGATCAGGAATGGCCAGAACAGCTGGACCGGCGGGTGAAGGTTGCCTGGAGTATAATTAGTTTGCCTCGGTATGGACCGGGCGACCTACCAACGGACCTATGGACGGATGGAAGCATGGCCGCCACGAGATATACCCCATGCCTCTTCGACGGTCTCCTCGTCCCGTCTAGGAGGAGGGGAGTCTCTTTGTGCGAACACGTGTTCTTACCATGGACACGCAGTGTCCCCTAGGATGGATACCATTTCCTTTTCTTTGAGAAATGAAAAAAAATTATGGAAGTGACACTCGGGATATAGCCAGTTACGGTGCATGATAATGACACAGTGCAATTTCCCAGTGGAATTTTCCTGCCGTCTTTGACGATGGGAGTATAACGAACGAAGGGAATGAGACGGAAAAGAAATATCCTAAACGTAATTTCGCGTGGCAATTAAAACACGCCGCGGTATACAATCTTCACCGGTGCAAATCGACACCTAAATAAAATAGCAGATATTAGACACAGTGCTAAAGCACTGAGAGCCACGGGCACGAGATACGTTCCTGTTGTCGTCGTCGTCCCTCGATGTGGACTTAGACTTGGATTAACGCCGAGCAGCTACGCCAACTGCAATACAGCGAGCTTGGCCTCAGTCTGTCGAGAGTCGTCGTGCGGTGCGGATTGTCTTTACGTGTCCTTCAAACGCTGCTATAATTTTACCAAGAGGATTGTGCCGGTCTTTCATTTTGTTTGTGTTGAAAATGGATTTTGGATCGTGTTAGTTTTAGTAAAATCTATAAAGTTCTTTTTTATTTGCGGTTCTTTTCACTGGACCACGTCTTCGCCTCTTGTTTTTCTCTGGAGCAGGGTTGACCTGTTCTCTCTCTGGGCTTGAAAAATTCGCTTCTCTTCAGAGATGGCGCAACTGGATCGTGTGGACTCGACAAAGAAGTCGCCGGTTCTTTTACCTCCCCACTCGCTGACGGGCCGGGGTTAACGTTAGGCAAACTCGCCGAATCTAATTCTCGAGTCTCAGTGCGCGGGAGACTCTCTTCGGCGATGGTTTGCAGCAGCATGTTTCGTTTCTGTGCGTCGGGCTTAGTGATTAGTGCGTGTGCCGAGTGTGTACGCGTTTGCTATCGTCACGCGGGATTCTGGCAGTGTAGCTTTTTGTATTTTTTTTACTTTTCATTGTCCGGCTTCGAGTAGTCGCTGGGACGGTTGCAGGGAAAAAGGAGGAACTACGTAAATAAGACTATTGGGATCTCGCAGTGAAGCAGCGTGATCGTATTACTTGTGTTTTGCGTGAAAGCCGTCTTTTTTAAACTTGAATTATCGATTTTTAGTCCCACGTCGGAGCGTGTTGAATATCAATGAATCTGTAGAATTTTCTTCTTTCGACGTGGGTGTCAACGGAGTGTGCCTACTTTTTTCTTGTTTAAGTGAGAAAATCGCTAGCGCAACTTGCCACATTTCAGCCCAGATAACAAAAATAAAGAAAGCTGACCGTCTCAAGGCTACCAGATCTCGCATTGTTCCAGGGCCGTAGGATTTTCGTGATTGTTGGCAGACTGACAATGAGTGTCGTTCTTGTTGCGGGCAGGGAAACTGACAGAAAGAGATAGATAGATAGAGATAAAGAATAAATTTAAGAAAGAGAGAGAGAGAGAGAGAGCTAGTTCTCTTTTACCTCTGCTCGTTTCCTTCCATTTGTCGCGTTCTAAGAGGCACGATGGCTTCCATTATCCCGGAGTAGTGAATTTTATCCGATTAAAATCTCGTTTTATCTCGCTTCACTCTGTAGATGTCGTGCTGTACTTAAATTCAGGTAAATCCAGAGAAAGTGGATGTTATATGCCGTGTTTTAGAATACAGGACAAAATGAATATCCATAGTGAAATGAAAAATTCATTATCAGCCTCGAATACATTAAGGCTTCTCTGCCATTGATTGAATATGTATCACGACGTCCTTTATACTCAACCCACTTATAATTTTGCATCTAAAAATAGACATTCCGTAGACACTTTAGAAATCAGGATAATAGATTGCTTGAAGAATTTTTCAGAAGAGTTCAATAGGCTTTAACAGTAGTAACCTCCTTATCAGTATCGGCATTATCGTGTCAAGCCATCAGTAATATCATGTAAAACTAATTGAAATTTAACAATTTTTCTACCGTGTAACAGCTGCAGTGTATCGATAAAGTCTTATTTCTTCAACAAAGCATATCCCTCATTCTCAGTTAAGGGAATAAATGTATTATTGAAGATTCTGTCAGTCTTCAAGGCCCGAAGTGTAGCAAATAGTCTCGAGAGAGGATCATTGTATAACAGCATCAACGACGACGTCGTCGTCGTCGTTCCAGGGCCGTGATAAAAGGTGGACATCCACGTCGGGCACTCAGGCCTCTCTATTTCGGTCGTTTTGTCGATTAAATTAAAAATAAAACTAATTGACACTAGAGGAGACCACTACGAAATACACCGCCAGCGGCGCTTTTCACTTTGAATTTACGACCTGCTGTTGGATAGAATACCATTCTCTTGATCCAGGAATCAAAAGTAGAATTTCTTGTGACGAAATAAAACAAAACTCAACAGGTATACTGTTTGGTGTAAAGAATAATAAAAAGCATTGTTCAATGTACGGAGAAACTATACCGCGAGGAGAAAAGACTCCAGTTCCCTGGACGTTCTTGGAATGCACATGAGATTACTCTCAAATGTTTCGATTGATTATTATCATTCAGATTGTATGTTCGGTGTATGAAAAATTAAATATTAGGATCGTGAATTTAATCGTAAGAAAACGTGTCTTTACAAATTTGTTTATAAACAGTATAAAATCAATCCATTAAATATAAGCATCACGAACATATAGAGCAAGTACGTATAGTACAAGAAAAAAAAGCCGCACCTGAAAGGGTTAAGTAATGATAACTTTAATGTAGTAATATATATATAGTCTATTTGTGTATACCTGATATCCATGTCCTACCGTGGCATATGTACAGTTTGCTATTTGGAATTTTCTTTACTCATTGGAATAATGCAGACTGGAAATTTCCACGCAAAACCTTTACGGTGCTGTGCTCTCCGGGAATTGTGGAAGATACTAAGTAATGCTAAGATTCTATTTCAGTATGCTTTGATTAAGTTAATTGATTCTGGAGTAAAGCTGCGATCCTCTGGTATATGGAAGTCAAAGTATATTACAGGTCGAGTGACTGACTCTTGGTTGCTTGTAGAGAAAAGGATTTTATAATTGTAATTGTTGTGTAGAAAATTGTCATTTATTTGTTCCTTACATTAATCGACTCTTCTTTTTCAATCTACAAGACGCTGCCCCTGAGACCGATGCGTACACGTACAGCTGTGCAGTGGGGGATGCTGAAGAAAACCGTAATCCTGGGATCTCCTGTTGTGCTTCGTTTGGTTGAAGAAATTCGTGTCCGAAGTCCCTTATCATTCTCCTGTCCGGTGTAGGAGCGTTTAGACAACTGGACGGAGAACTGATAAGGGCCCGAGGGTCGCAGACTCGACGTGGGAATGTCTAATGAGAGGGAATACGATTTTATACCGAAGCAGTTTGGCCCGTTACTAACTGGATTGCGTGTTATTTGATTAGACTATTATACGGGAGTGCCTGCTTGTCCGCAAGGAGTACTTTAAACAGAGGGTTCGAATAAATGAATTAATGAAAGAGCTTGTATTCTTTTTTTTGTTGATTTGTCTCTCCGTCAATTCGATGCCATTGCAAACAGAGAAAATTGTTCTCAGTGATGAACTTGTGTGCTTCGATCGATGTCTTGATTTTGTATAATATACTGTTGTTGAAATTATTGTAATATAAAATGAGAATGCTTGGATGTTGCTTATAATGAAGCTAATAAAAATACAGCGAACCGATATTTTGTAGCAGTAAATATCCTGGTATATTGAAAATCCTGTGGGTATGTCATTTTTTGTGGCAGATTTTATTGTCTTGGTTTGTGTTATATCAAGAATAAATATATTTATTCCTTCTCCTTAATTCAAAGTTATCCAGAAAAAATTGTAGTTGAGTCACCCGGTAACTGATGATGAAGCCTGACAAGGGATGGTAAGCGGATCGAAATTCACGAGAGTCTTAGCAAGAGACAAAGTGTAACGAGCTGTTTATTTAAAAGTTTTTAACTCGTCATTCGTCTTTGTTACGTAACTGACGTGTACAGTTAAGTGAGTTAAGTAAAAGCGTACTGCTGGGATCCGCCATATTACACGATTCATTAAGTGGTGTTACAGCGTGGAATCGTGTCACAGGAAACGTATGGTAGGTGGCGATAAAAGCAACATTATCAATCTCATCGTCCAACGAGATAATAATTAATTTTAAACTTCTACCGCGTTGCTCTTAGTTTCTATATTTCTTTTCTCATTTTTTGACTCGCTCGCTGCTCTCTTCTCCACGTTAACTTGTTCAACAGGTTAATTTTTGAAATACAATGAAATTCATTCCTATACTCGATTCATTCGATGACTGGGAACGGCTGCATGAAACGAGCAGTGTTTCCAGATGTAAAAAAAAGTTAGAACTTCGTGATACGCGTACCAGTATTTTTACGTTCCTGTACTTTTGGATGCTGCGTTTTCGATCTCAAAACTTGGATTAATTTGAACAATTGGCCTCGGGGATGCTTCCACGATTTTGCCGGATGGATTTTGCACAATAAGGATCTGCTTCCCGCGGTCCTTTTCATTCAGGAAATTACCAACTTCGACGATCTTCAAAGCTGAGAGATTTTGTACGATTTTTGCACTGCCTAGTGCGTTATCGGATTTCGGTAAGATTACTGGATTCTTTGAGACCGTCCCAGCAAAGGATAGTTTCTTTTTTGGCGCTATAGTTACTTCCGGTGACGCGGCTGTTCTTTTGATAGGTACATTGACACTAGTCGATACTGGTATGGCTTGTATCACTTCCGGATTTATCGAGATCACTTTGGGTCCTACAATTATTCCGTTTCCTGTAAATAATAACTTTTTTCATACGTACACTGTGTGTTTGAATAAAAAGGATTTCTTTACAAAGAAATGTTTACCTTTCTCCATTGCCTTTGTTATGGGACAGTCTTTGTGCGCCAGGAGTAGCGTTTTTAGTTTAGCTACTTCAGAACGTAGGGCTCGTACTTCCATTTGCAAAACTGCGTTAGTCTCGTTAACGTTATTTACAGTTCTTTCCAAATGTTGAATCCAGGCTTTACGCTTCGCACGTGCACGCATTGAACTGGCACGATTTCGTTCTAGAATATCCTTTTTTTTATGTGGATCTATATTTCTGCTTTGATTATCGCTGGTTGTTGCTAAATCATCGCCATCATCTTCTGAATGTATGGATTTTGGATTCTCGCTGTTTGCACCGTTCTTGGTCAGGACTTGCTTCAACTTCTGCAGAGAAGATCAAGTTAGTATTATTTAGGTGTAAATGGAATTTGGTAACATAGAGGTTAATATGAATTTTACCATTTTTGCTAACGAGAGCCTAGATAATGCCGTACTTTTTGATTCATTCTTGTTTGCAAATCGCAATGGTGGTTCCGTTTTTATAACAACAGTAGATGCTTTAGTCTGCTGAATTGACGTAGTAGAATTGTTACACGGCTCGGAAACTGGAATTGCTGATAATTGCATTAATTTTCCATCAGCAGTCTTCAATAGTAATTGTACTTCTTCTCCGTTTATAGACCTTGGGCAAAATATGTTTTCTCATATAAGTATCTTCAAGGAAATGGCACAATTTAGTAAGATAAATTAATGGATTCATTACAGTTGAGGTGATGTGGGTGCTTGTATGATTTTTGTTGTTATCGAAGTATCTGTTTCTTGAAGAATAATTGTTTCCGCTGAATGTCCTGTATGTTCCTTAGTAGTTATTATTTCGACATTTTTGATTTCCTTCGAGTCAGTCTGTTTTATTGCTCTGCTAGTACATACTTCGATACTAGTATTCTTTTCTTGATTCGTTGCTATTTCTGTTATAGTGATTGAAGGTGTTTCTTGGGAGACATTTTCAGCAAGGATTTGACCATTTGTCTGTTGCACGTCTGATATATGTGGAAATACATGTGGAGTATGTAGTGTATCATCGGAAATTCCTACCTAAGGATAGACATCAATTAAATTTGTGTAATTTAGTTTATATTTCAGTTTTTAAAAAAATATTATTTTACTTCAGGTACTGTCAGCGATCCACTCTTTCCTGCCTCCACCGCCCTTCTAAAGGTTTCCTCGAAAGGATTTACATTTTGCAAATCTTGAAATAGACCAACCTCCTCGCAGTTTCTAATGAATCTTGTAGGAGTTGGAGTCTGATCAGCTGGTAACAGAAAGAGGTAAAGCCTTTAAGATATTTCATGCAACACACTAATCAAACTTACCCACAAAGACATTATTTTTCCCATTTGCTCCAAGATTTAAGACCATATCATGTTTTTTCTTATGGACCATTAGATGATCCTCATTAGTAAAACTCTGCAAGAACCAATAATACTCAGTGAATTGGAACAAAGTCTGATATTACATCAGACAACAATGGTAAATTAGAAAAGTACAATTTCGCCTACCATATTACATCCCGGCGAAGGACAGGCAAAGGGTTTTTCCGAGTCAGTCATTTTGATTATCTCGCAAGCGAAATATGCCACAAGTACGTTTACAGGTGGTACCAAACGGAAAAGTTGAGATGAAGTCCGGATACAGCAAGAACCGTAAATTCGTAGCTCTCTCGAACGAAATTCACATGATGACAATAGTCAGAAATGTGACCTTATCACAGCCCTCGAGGCTTCATCTTAAAAAACGAAAGATATTCGCACGTTGCGCGAATTAATCGTCGGTTTTATTAAATACTTTGACGTATTGAGTCGGCACGGCCGCTGCCATTTTTGTAGCAGTCTCTTCGCGCATGCGTAAGCAATGAATTGAAGAACCGATCGCTCTAACGTAAGTTCGGAGTGCAATAAGTTTATACCGTACTTCTTGCAAATCTGATTTCACCTTAGTTAAATAGATCATTAAAAACAGAAGACAAATATATTCGTAGCATTAGACTGGCATAGAAATCGTATAATACTTTTTTCCAAAACTGATTCCTATTTCCAGGAATAGAATTTCACTAGATCCTAAAATAAAAGTGTTCACTTAACAACAACAACTTACTTTCAGTAGCAGTGAAAATATGCCAATATGTACGATAAATAATTAATAGACAGAGCATTTATATATTACTCTTACAATATTTTACAGAAAGAAGAAAGTGGCTATGATTTCCATTGGAGACGAGTCGAAAGATGAATCGAGTATGTTCTATATCTATCAATTCCTAAAATACAGACTCGTTATTACGACTCGAAAGTGAGACGAGTATTCTCAAGAAGTTTTATTACTTTTTAAATATCTTTTCACAGTTATCTACCCGCTGGCGTTAGCATCAAATGACTTAGCAAAACTAACTCGTCGTAATGTCCACTTGAAAATGGAGTGCCTTTCAGGAATACTGTAAGACTAGAAAAATTCGTATTCAGGAAAAATGACTTTTATTCATTCAGCCCTAGTATATTCACACAGAGAATATTGGTGTTACGGCATTGATACTAGCTATAAATATAACTAGGTAAACTAGGATTTTTAACTCACAGTAATTTATTGCACCAAGCATGTAATTTAATATGAGATAAGTACAATTGTACATTACGTGTGCATAATGCAGTGCACTTGATGACTGCATCTTCAGATTGAATTTTATTATATACGTCATGCTCAGTGAAGTAACTTCGGCCAATTGAAAAAATTACGAATGAAATAAATACGTATATCAGATATCTACTGACAGTTTTATCTATAGAAAACTGTCGTTAATGACGAATTCGTATTTACCGACACTGGAAACGAATATCGACAACGTAGCGAACAGTATATATCTTTACCGATTGTAAGCATCAGTTTTTAATGCAACTTCTGCAGTATAGTTTGAACAGTAACCAAAAGTTAAACGTATAGATGTCCAGCAGAGGCTTTCTTATCTCATTCATTTAATTAGATTAACAATCACACTGCAAGCAATAAATCGCCCAATGCATCATTCATCCTTTGCTTTATCTCTTTGACCACTTTCGAGTCGCAATACATTTCTACTGTCCAGAACGAAAGAATTAATGTCTCTTTAAAATTATTTCCAAGACAAATATGACAGTGGCAAGTATAAGACCACCGCCTAGTATGATAAAAGGTAAGAGTAACGTTTTCAGTTGAAGTGGATTGAACAATGCTGGATTCATTTTTCTTCTCCAGGACCACGTAGATACATGCACATCCCTCATGACGTCGCGACGCCATTTAAATCGTAAGCCGCTTTCGATTATTCTGAAGTTTTCCAAATCGTAGCGCTCGAACAATGGCCAATTCGTGCTTACAAAATGTCTGTAATACGAATTGACATTATTAAAAATGTATTTTTCGAATTATCCAACACGAATAACAACATAACCCGTACGTCAGATGCCACGGTCTAACTTTTTCCTTCGCTTTATGTAACTCTGGTGATTTGGCCTCCCACAATTCTGCAAGTATACAGTCCACCATGCATGCTCTGTAATCATTGTGCTGTATGATCCTGTATAAACAATCTGAATACATTGCAGGTCGATATCTTGATTGAAGAACAGGATCGAGCAAGAGCGGCTTAAACGACTCGAATCCATAAATTGGCATCCCACTGTCCTTAAGTTGCTGAAGAGTATCTACAGCCTTGTAAGCTCTGGGAATGGTGAGGAAGGATACCAAGCGACCTTTAGTACAATAAAAAACGTTAAGTATTTTTGATAATTATTAAAATGTGTATGAGCACACAATATACCTGTGAAGATGCCGTTCGTAATTAGCATTACCAATATTACGCTTCCTATGATACATCTGTGCTGGACACTTCTAGACAAATAATTTGTGCTTATTCCTAATAAGATTTTTAACGTGTTCAATGCGGCCCACACTATGTCTCTGTCATTTTCGATTTTGCTGTATAATAAGATTAGACAGAGACACATTAATAGCAGAGTTATGAGGATCCAGCAGTCCCAAATCAATATTATGTTCATCCATATTGGATAATATCCTGCTGATAATGTGAGGAAACATGTGCCGCTTTTAACGTGGGGATAAGTATAATCCATTTCGCTTATCGTTTCTAAGTAACGACTTGGTAAACCAATGTTTGAATGTCCAAAAACGATATCCTTAATTGTTCCTACGAACGATCCGTTTTTAAGTTTTGCGCCCAGTGGATTTTCACTTCCGTAAGGTACCTGCAACGGCACGTTGAGATCTTAGGGAAAATAATAATTACAGAATGAATAATTCGTTTATCAATATTTCATGCAACTTTACCTCGTGTATGCGAAAACCTAATTTTTGCCCGATTGTTTTTAAAATCAATCCGTCCTCTCCAACCCACTTTTCCAATCCAGTTTTATTAGCCCGGAGAATTATATTGGGCGAGAACGGAACGATGCTTACGGGAATTACGTAATTTTTGAGATTTCGAGTTTTGTCAAAAAAGGCAGTTTTACACAGATCGTCATTTTTAATTAATTTTCTCTCGTTATTTGGCCTTATTTTATCGCTTATGATTTCCGTAACTGTCCAATTGTCGAAGCGGAAATTTCTCTCGTAGAGATACCAGCTGTGATTAAATTTATATGAATACAATGGAACTTCAATAATTTCCTTTGATACAAGACGCCATGGATATACGTGGTCCATAGAGTACGGATTGAATGTATAAATTTTTATGTTTTCGTTATTACTCGATTTTGTGGAACAAATCAAAATGACGTTCAGTATGTTAAATTTCCAGGCTAACTTCAATGTACTCCTGGCTGTCGCTCTTTCGCAGGACGTGACTAAAAGTGTCGAGTTTATTAAAAAAAAATAATTGACAATCCTTAAGTCATTGGTTCGATTTGCAATTTTGTCTTACTTGGAACAATGATCATGTGATAAGACCTGGTTAGCCAATGATGATTCAACATATCTTTGGAGTAAGTTAACGTTGACTCAAGATCATTTATGTCATTGGCCATTATTAAATTTAATGATGTTTTCATTGATTTTAAAGTGCAGGATTTATCTACCGCCCATTCCCAAGAAGCGCATATCCGTTTATGACGATACGAATCGTCATTTGTGATTGTGTAATACGATGAGTTTTTCAAATCATGAATGCACTGTAACAATTCTAATGACGTATTACCCATTATGGTAATTCCAGCGATCTTAAGTGAGTCCGTGCACTGGTCCAAAATTTTGGCCTGAAAGTTGTGATGAAGTTAAAAATTGAAAAATCAAGGTAAATTTTTAAAAAATTTTATATCTTTGCAACCGACTGTTAAGAATGACGACGACCAACGTTCCTCCAGATTTGACTCTCTGATGATAATTTTACTAGCATCCGTGTAGGTAACTGTCATCACGAAAATTAGATGCCACAATTTCATAACTGTGTTTAGTATAATTTCAGGATGTCGGTACAATTGTTTGTTCTGGTGAAACTTGACGCAGCACAGACAAAAATGGATTTGTTTCGCACAATTCTCACGCGAAAGTGACACGAGTTCGGTCGGTGGACGCGTTAATATTTTCCAGAGGTCAAAAGAGTTTGGGACACATTGAACGCCTGTGAGTATCTAACGAGCTTCTAACGTGTTTCTCAAAACGTGCTGTGCTTATGGAGAAAAAAATGATTAGAGAAAAACAATCGTGAAAATCCAAAGCTCTTAGTAAGTTTTTCAAAGTTTCAGGTAATTTTCTCAACGACATGCTTGGACTATATAAATGTTTTCTTTTTTATTTTTCTAATGCTAACATTAGAATGTTTCAGTGAATGTTTTACTGGTGATTAACGTTGATTCAACAGGGATACGGATGATGAGCAAGAGATTCTTGGAACAAAGAATGAAAAGAAGAACAGGAAATGAGGTGGGACGAATGGAAACAGAGGAAGCAAGTGTCCAAGCGATTTCACTGGCTAACAATAAATAAGAAAGGCCTTGAAACGTGGTCCATCGGAGAGAGTGAGCGGAGACTGAAGAGAGACCAAGAGATTAAGAGAGGACAGCAAGGAGAATGTGTTGTATGCCGATGTTTCTGTTCCTCATCAGTAGTCAACCGCATCTCGCGGTGTTCTATTCATCCAGTGATTGGTGTAGAAGAGTCTTGAAATTTTCCTGTATCACGTTATTTTTAATTGGAAGGAAAAATGAAGTCGTAACACTGAAAATTGGCACCGCCATTAAGAACTCTCGCGATAAACGTCAAATCATACAAATAATTATTGTGAACGTCGTTAAACCGATATGACAAATCACATCTTGCCTAATTGATCCTGTCGGAATATATTTTGAAGTTTCACAAAATTGAGGTCCAAAAAATTAAAAGTTTTTTTCGTAAAAAACTAGTGAAGTTTAAGTGAACATTTGACATTGTCTTATTGATAAGTGTCCACGATACCTTTGCTTTTCTTTGTATACGTGAATATGGAATCGTAACGGTGTGAACGCCCACGGGTTGTACTGTGGTTCAAGAGCAAGAGATCGGCCTTGATCTTGATCGAGACCAGGTGAGGTTCCGGTAAATCGTTAATGATCCATGCTTGGAAAGGAAGATCTAATTCATTTTCATGCACAATCAGATTACGAAATTATTCTCGTGGACTAATTAATTAAAATATTTTTTTATTAATATATACATTTGTGGAAAAATACACTTTTCTCATGTACAACGTATAAGGTACATTGATCTTGAACGAACGTCAAGGTAAGATCAGATTACAGTTTTGCACGACTGGAAACGAGAATCTAGGTTACAGGAAATTCATTAAAACGCCTCTGCATGATTTCCAGAAGTCGAGATACAGATATTTAATACTTAAGCGTAATCTGGTGTCATTGAATTGAAATTTGATAGATTAGCTGTTTTATATTGAATTAGAATTTTACGTTAAAACTACTGTGGTAAAGAAACAAGAGAAATCGTTTGGAATGTATCGGAATTCAATGACATTCAATTTTCGTTAACACACGTGGCCATATCCTTTTTCAATGCCGACGATAAGAGAAAAACCCGATACATTTCCCGTTTCCAAAGTCGAAAGTTACCATTCGCTAACTTTCACTAATAACTAAAAGTATAGTGGCCGCTCTGCCGCATGTAGACCACATTTCAAATACTATAAGCACTAAAAGCCGTTCCACTTGTTTCAGTGGCCTGGTTTCACGTCCCACTTTTGTGCAGGCCTGTACAACGTCGATCCACCTCTTCGCCACGGTAGATAAACCTCACCAGTACAATCGCTGCCAAGAGTTTTCAAATGTTGGATAGAATTGTTCAAAGATACAAGAATAAAAAATGAAAATGCACCATGCGAATGCAACAAGCGAAAGCACACTAAAATGAATTCAAATCATTGTAACACTAAAAAAATTCACGAAAAAACTCAAAGAAAGATATATATACAATAAAAAATTTGGTGGCTATTCTAAAGTGTTAAATTTTTTTGGAATTTCAAGTAAACAAAAAGGAAAGAAGACTTGGGTATTTTCAATAAGAAAAAAAGTCATCCCCACTTCCCTCAGAAGTATAAACCTCAAATTCCTTAAATACTTTAAACAAATTGTAGTACTATCGTGTCCAGCGAAGCTTCGCGTCTACGATGACACTTATGGCAATTTCAAGTCCCTCAACACCAAGATAATAACTTTCATTCCTGGACCATGAAGAGTTAAATGACAATGTCCAGTGGATTGTCATTGGCTGAGTACGAAATGAGTATCCAGTCATTCTCCCAGATCATCTTACTGATCTTAGCCTTATCAACCACGGGGAACACCCGAAGGAATGATCGCTATCTGTCAAGTCTAGGTAAGTTAATCAGTTTCACCAACTTCTCATTAAAATCTGACAACATAAGTAATTTCTTATCAAGACCATTCGATTCTCTTTACAGATGATACTAGCAACGATAAGACTTCTGCAAACTCTCTAGGATTCCAGGGAGAGATGAGATTTTTCGACGAGCTTGGACGTAAGTTCATTATTATTTCATATATAAAGAATTAAATTTATCGATAACAAAAATATATCTAATCACAAAGTCGAATCGGCTGATCACTACAGCATGGAGTAGAGATCAATAGTGATCGATAACAAATAAATATCCAGTAGATCAATCGATACCATTCATATTCCTCCATGCGAATCCCTGTTGATTTTTTTATTCGTCCTTCTCGATGCTCTTGTAATACATTAATTCAGTCTCCTTACATTATATGAATATACCAGATTTATACATTTTATTTATCACGTTATCGGTCACAATCACAATGAATTGTGCAACATGATGTTGAGATCGGATTGATTCGCTACTGCGATAAAGTTCCGCCAATGCGAATCCGTATTGATCTTCTTGAGTTACTCGTCTCGATGCTCCCACAGTAGCGAGTTAACTCGAATTCGCACATAGTTCTTAGCCTGAAAGAGAAAGGCCCGACGCGCACGTATTTTTCGCGACAAAGAAGTTTCTTCTTTCGAGATAATTGTACCCAGCCGTGACACGTCCGTTTCGCACTCTCAAACTCATATAATCGTCGGACTGTAACAAGCCTCATGCATACATATGTATATCCACATACGGGTAACATACACCATTACTTTTTCCTCATATGGATAACGTTCATTCATTTCAATTTACATATACTAGATGCGTCATAATTGTTGCGCAATGTTTACACCTTAACAGGACATCGAGAAACGGATCTGTCCAACAATAAGTATTTCCGTTTGGTATTTCAAAACCTCCGGTCGAATAGTTGATGACTTTTGAATTAAAGAAAGTTTTTTTTTCATTATTTGTAATTTCATTATACACGGGCATACGTATATGATAAAATATTAATCAGGTCGTAATCAAATCGTTTTCCACTTTTTTCAATGTGACGTCACGTTGACATTTTATCGGTAAAATTACGGATTTAGGGAAGAGTATCAGTGTTAAAAATTGTGGGGCTGATAATGGCGAAATTTCTCTTGTTATTTTTGCCAATCGCAACGGATACACTATTTAAATGGGTGTCAAGAAAATTTCGCGATTTACGCTCGAACTGTTCAGCTGAAGACTTGAAAATGAACTTCTGCCTTGAAAGGTATACCACTGTCGACACTTACTTTCCATCGCAACAGATTAGCTCAGGTCGAATGTGAATTGCAGCTGCAGGACCACAATAAAAAATTCGTATGATATAAATGGCAAAAGAATTTCGCATTTCGCGAACTGTATAGCAAATACTTTCGGTGAAAACGATTCACAGAAATTCGGGTCGCGTAGTGAAGATCATCGTTGCGAAACTGTGAAATTTTCGACTACGTGAACGAAAATATCACCGGACACTTTCCACGGTGAAATTCGCAGATGATTTTGCTTGATTCTCGATGTAAAAACAATGCTTTCCGTATTTCACGTGATATCAGGGTACTTTGAAGAATTATTATTATTTTTCAAAAACTATCCTCACGATAACAATGTACCATTAGTATTTTCGCTCGAGTATACAAGAGTCATATTGGATCACTATGATTCGGGCTTAGTACGGAATCAAAGAAGTACCTGGTCCAGCCGCCTATCAGCTTGGTACCTGATAGATGCAAAAAAAGAAAACCAAGAACAAAGAAGGGTATACACAAAGTGAAGGTAGGGGAAAAGCAA
This sequence comes from Trachelus tabidus, assembly GCA_030142655.1. NCBI lineage: Eukaryota > Metazoa > Arthropoda > Insecta > Hymenoptera > Cephidae > Trachelus > Trachelus tabidus. The sequence continues at coordinate 117,860 of JARQTI010000480.1, forward strand.
CGGTGGTATTATATTGGTAGCACTTGGGCCGTCGGGAAAGCTGTTGTCGGTGAAAGCAGAGCCAACTCCCAAGACCCCAATTGACTGGCGAGACGTCAAGTCCAAGTCAGTCCACGTGCAAGACCCGCTTTGACATCAGGTCTGCAGACGACCTTCGACCATCTGTTTGATCCAACCGATTTGAATCGGTTTGGTGACAAATACTATTAGGTTTGTTCGTGGACTCCACTCCAGTAGCAGGATCCTTCTTTTGGACCGATCCTCATCGGACTGGATTCATTGGAAGGATCTGACTTCGTTCGTACGTTCGTTCCCTATATGGAACCAATTTTGTGATAGCGCAAAATGCCAAGGAGTGACTTCGAGATAAAGGTCGTGACCTATGCAACTTATTACAAGCTCATCATTCGCGTGAACGATAAGACCTACGTGACGAACGTGCAGCTCAAGTAGCCATGAATAATTGTTATCGTATAAAAATCATTGCCAGATCGGATCGTGATGGAGCCTTTATCAATTCGTGATCAATAGTGACAAACCGGTATCAGGTAGTGATAAGCTCAAACGGATGTATTTCGTTCTGTGAGGATGTTCAGATTTTATGATTGTTCATCAGAGGGAGTATCAACAGTGTAAATGTTCAGCATGTGGCAGAGTTTTCTGTGCGTGCTACTTGTCTCGGTAGCAGTCAAGGCTGACTATGATTTTTATAACATGGAAGCATACCGATCAGCTGGATCCATGAGAGGATCATCAGGATCAGCGGGATACCTCAGACAGGAGCCGATTTTTTTTGGTAGACCTCAGGGTCAGCCTGGAAATCGGTACCAGGAACGACAGGATTCCTCCAGCATGGAGGAAGGTACTGTCGGCGGAAGATCGAGTGAAAATTTTTTTAGATCATCCAAAAACCCTAGAGATCATTCGGACTACGTGCGTGAAAACAGGGCTATAGAAAGTACCTTGAAGAATGTGATAGAAAGAGGTCGCCCTGTGAGAGGACACCTTGAAGAGCCCCTGAAGAATTCTCAAGAAAGTCTTCACAGCTATTGGAACTCTGACAGAGTGACGCCTGGTTATCCTTATCAGGTTGAACCGGAAGAGACTTCTCATCCCGGAGGAGAAAGGCCTCAAGACCATACCCAAGAATACGATGGGTTCGAATTGCATGAGGATAAGAATGCTTGGGACACCAAGGATCCGTTATCCCCGATGACTTCACAGGATGGCCAATCGGACCTGGTCCTGCTTCTGGATGAGCTTGGACGTAAGAGAAAAAATGGTGAACTGGCTGAGCTGAACTTTGAGGACTCGTCCGAGAGGCAAGGACGGCGAAGGAAATTGACCAGTCAGGAGCAAGGAATTCTTTTGGTCGAAACTTTAAGGCGGAAACGAAATTATACCAACGCGGATGATCCTAGAGGACAAGCTAACTTGCAATCTGGAATTATGGATATGCTCGGTAGAAGTAGGTTAATGATAATAATAATATATGGCCAAAACGTTGATGTTACTTATAGAGTGAAAATTATATTATCTATGAATAATTTTATGCTTTGTATCGAAAGCAGGATTATGCTGTGGTAATTGTTGTTATCGATGTACATTAAAGGCGATAAGTGGCCGTTATCGTGGTAACTTTCACGTTCGCTCGGAGTCCTAAATTTCACTTACGAAACTCCGATTCGGAACGAAAGTGCCTCGCAATTACGATAGGATCATTTATCGTGAGAAACAGAGCAGAGGATCTCATCGCGGTAAACAAAGCCACGGTCATGTCCATTTCTTTGTACAGGAATCGAAGATTTTTTAGCCGGAAGATATGAATTTTGAAAAAAGACAATTTCTTTTTTTTTAAGCAAAATTTTGTCAGTCTACCTGTATATGATTCGTTATCTTTTTATTTCTAGTGATACCCCAGACCTGCAAGTACAAGGGTACCAAGTTCGACTGTGGACTCAGCATCAGCTGTGTTCTTGGCGGAGGTCGACCTGTTGACCTTTGCTCCGGAGGATTAATTTGGAGCTGCTGCGTGGACGATGACGATATACCGGAAAAAGTACCGCAGCCAAGTGTAGGTCTGCTACAGAATGCCAGTAAGTTTTTGAAACTACCTGTATGAAGGGCAGACTTTATTTTTATTTTCCTAGAATCTCGAGTCCCGTATAAAAAGTAGCAGGTCTTATGGTACTTTTATTCTTGGCAATGAAATTCCCTAGGTTTATTGAAATTTTCATTAATTCCATTTGCGCACGTAAAAACTCCCTATAGCTCTTACCAAGTATAATAATCATGCAAGTCATCTTAGACGTGAATAAAAAACAGATATCGTGTCTCTTAACGAATTGAACTGGAACCGATTTCCAGACGCTTGACTAATTGTCCTCTGATAAATATACGGGTATAGCTAGGTTAATGCCACTGCCGTAATACGTACTAAAACTGATCAATGACCTTTTGCAGCGTCTAACTTTATCAAGTCGTCGATCACTGAATTACGATAATTAAAGATGCAATAAGTTTTTATCAAACTGTTGCCTATGAACATTCGATTAATTACGAATCACTCGATAAATTTCGTCATGGCAATTCGTAAGAACTAGGTATAAGTGCGTGTTATGTTTTAAAGGAAATTATAAAAATTACGTAAAAAAATTGTCAGACGTGTAAACGACATATTCATTATATTCAAAGCATGTCGCCAAGTGTGAACGGAATGAAGAAAACCTGATTTCTCACGACGACTTCCAAAATTGCATAATAGTAGGTAGAACCCAGTGACCAGGTATGGCTGGACATGCGACCAACTTTCGAATACAGTTATACCAACATACGTAGTACTAGGTGGTGTGTACTAGGTTGATACAGGACGAAGATCTTCACGAATTCATTTGAGGAAAATTGAATGAGGGTAGAGAAGAGTAGCCTTGAGGCTGCTGCGAATAATGGCGACTTTCGCCAATGACAACGACCGCTCGTTGACAGCCCTTATTTTCCGCTCCAAGTGACCGTTTAGCTCGTTTTGACTACACAGTAAATTCGAGTTTTTAATAAAACAAGTTAACTACAAATTTCGTAATCTGGTTGGAATTTGAAAATAAAAAAATTCTAGCGTTCTCAATAAATCTGGCCAATCAGCGGCCTTACCTGGACGACGATGTCGCCATCTACAACGGACTACGTCCTCAGACTATCTATCCTCACAATGCTCATCGACCTTCGATCATATATGTCAATCCCAACAAGCCTAATGGATATTCGCCGAATCATTCATCCTGGGACAATCATCCTGAGGTCATCAATCACGATCGACCTTTCATTAATCGACCGGTAACGGCCGGATATGCTCCCGTGGATTATCCACAGGACGAATACGAAGACAACGGCTACCCGGTTTCCGGTGGGAGTCACAGACCGGGAGAGGATAATTCAAATACATTGGATCAATCTAAATATCGTGGTAATCTGATAAGATTATCCTTGGCAATCAATGATGTCTTAATTTGACATTGCTTTTTTTCCTATTTTTTTTTAAATTATTCTCATCTGCCAGCAATTGACACACGACTGACTCTTCGTTATTTCCATCGCAACAGCCATTACGCAGATACAATTTTTCTGTCGCACAAGATCCTGGATGAGGAGCGGAACTGGACCAGAGAAACGAGGACTTTACCCCATTATCTATTATTGACATAAACTCTAGAAAGGACTTGCTTGAGAATTCACGCGACTCTCTTGCACGAAAGGACATCTGGTTGCACGCGATCACTTTCGCAGGACGCGACGGTTACTTTCACGGAAGATAATGGAATAATGGTTGACAGGGATGCTGGAGGACGGATGAACAAAATGATAGGAGACAAGACAAAACTACCGATAGCAGCATGCGCTATCAGTCTTATCGCTTGGCATGGAGATACGCACGAATTTTTTTTTAATTATTCAAACACCATTTTTTAAATGGCTGAACAGCACACGTGTTCTTAATCGTATATAGATATACGTATGAGGATCAATTGGTCCATTCACAGCATGCGCACAATTTTTTATCTCTCTCTCTCTCTCTCTCTCTCTGAGCATACTTCTAGGTCTCATTAATCAATATCTAGAAATCTTTGTTATCTTATAATTAATTCTTCTGTGTTGGTTACAGGTTGCGGCGAATTGTATACTAGGAGTAACAGAATCGTAGGGGGTCACAGTTCAAGCTTTGGCAGTCATCCGTGGCAGGTAAGATAGTGGCGATGAACTTGATTCCGTAATAAATTTCACGTCTCGGTTAAAATAGCTTCTCACATTTCTAGACGCTCTTCCTTTTTATTATTTGAATTATTCATTCGTCTCGCACGAGGTGTTTTATATTGCACGTTAATCATTAAAATTGTCTATAAGAATTTACACGGATATCCCAATGGTCATGGAACTTTCATGGTTCGACGAATCATACGACTGGAACACCTCATTGGCCATATTTTTGATAAGGAAGTATTTTCACCAATGACAAGTCTAGTTTTCCGAAGAGTCTCGTAAAGCTGTGAAGGCTCCTTTAAGGTGTGTCAAAAGTAATTAAATGCCGTGGTATCTCTTAATTACACTTTACTATCTCTAGGTTATAACGTGTACACATCCATATGCGATAAAATATTTGACGAAAAGTACGAGGAGAAGGGAAACGCACGTAGAAAGTATAGACGAAGAAACGGAATCACTTTGGATACGGATTTCTTTGTGTAAAAGCCGGAGAAATGCGTCGTTCGCAAATATACACGAGAAATTTCTCCTTTCGCGACCAGTAAAACGATTACTTATATTCTCAAGGCACAACGCGCGCTTCTGTATATTCTTTTTTATTTGTCGATATAATAATTGTCGTATTTTTTTTATTATCACTCTCTACAGTACGACGAATTTGTGGTACGTTTATTTATATTCTTTTGTCCTTTTCTTTTTAAGGCTGCAATCATCAAGTCAGGATTCTTGTCGAAGAAACTTTCTTGCGGCGGTGCTTTGCTGAACAATCGATGGGTCGTAACAGCAGCGCATTGTGTGGCGACGTTAGTATCGTTAATCGATATTAATATTTATCTAATTTATAATTATTTATTTGTACAATTTTCGTTTAGAAACTAATACGGATTAATCTTGTGTAGCAGGACGCCTAATAGTAACTTGAAAGTCAGACTGGGCGAGTGGGACGTTAGAGATTCTACAGAGAAATTACTTCACGAGGAATACAACATAGAACGCAAGGAGGTCAGTCCAGTTATCACGAAGCGTTATCGTGTACTATGATTAATAAATAATTATTTAAGAAAATTGATAACAGAGATAATAAAGAACGTTTTTACAGGTACATCCGCAATATTCGCCTACGGATTTTCGTAATGACGTTGCTCTAGTGAAGTTATCGCGAACCGTCGCATTCAAACAGCATATAGTACCGGTTTGTTTACCAGCCAGGAACCTCAAGTTATCGGGTAGAACCGCTACGGTTGCTGGTTGGGGTAGAACGAGACACGGGCAAAGTTCTGCACCAACCGTTCTCCAGGAAGTGGACGTTGAGGTAATAATATCTAGTGAAACGATAGTTTTTGATATACACATTTTAACAATTTTTTTGATTGACTTTTAATTATTCTTATCGCTCGCACATTATTAGGTCATACCAAACGAAAGGTGTCAGAGATGGTTCAGAGCTGCAGGACGAAGAGAAACCATACACGACGTTTTTCTTTGCGCTGGATATAAAGAGGGAGGTCGGGATTCTTGTCAGGTAAATTAAAAAATTGATAGATATTTTTTTTGTAAATTTTGACTATTTTTGAATGCTCAGAGTTATCATGATTGGTCTATGCACAGGGAGATTCCGGCGGACCACTTACGCTATCGGTTGAAGGCAGACACGTTCTTATCGGTTTGGTTTCCTGGGGAATCGGATGTGGTCGTGAACATTTACCTGGTGTCTATACAAACATTCAAAAGTTCGTTCCGTGGATCGATAAAGTAATGAGCTAAGCGAAGAGAGACGACGGCGCATTTGTGTTTGACTGATATGACGTCGATTTTTTGAACGAGAATACATGGAAGAGTTTATACGACGTCGGGTCAATTAATTGACGCGCGATAATGATTACTCGCAAAGTTACCAAAGTTTACGGGAGTTCATTGAAGCTTGCTTCTTTCTTTTTCGCCGACCTGAAGACTTTATAGAGAGCTTCGATGACTCCAACAGCAATTGAATGTCTTATGCGCGTGAAGGTACCTATAGGACTTCCGGTAAATTTATGTAGATATACTGGAACTTTTATCTGATGACTGTTGAATCGGTCTTGCGTGTGTAGAAGGACGACATTCTGAACGTGAAAGCGACTGTACTCATTCGATGACCATTGTTTAATTTACTGATGCAAATGATTGCTATTTTTTTATGTATATGTATGCGGATACTCGGTAAAGATTGGATGCTTCTACGTGAAACGTTTATACGTTTGTGGATTTTTTATCATTTTCAATTTTAACTTCGTACCGAAATTTACCAGATGCTTACGAATGAGATTTTATTAGTTTTTAATTAATGAAAATAAATTATACGGCAATTGTATTGTCTTTTTATTTACTATAAGCTTTCATAAATAGTCATTATTCTGTGTTATATACATTCAATGCTATTTTATCACAGGGGGACTTGAACAACGTTCGGTCATTGTCTATTATTGAAACCATCTACGGTTCGGATTATGGCACTGACCATCAAGGTAATATTTTCGAAAATCCAACAGACTCTTTCTCGGCAAACTCTTATCGTGCAACATTTCGCAAAACTTACACAGCGTCGATTGATCCGATTTTTCAATAACGTAATATCGCTTCCACCAAAAATATTTTCTGTATTCGGTCGGATCGCTCGCGAGTTTCTTTAAGAACGCAGCGAGTGTCTCTGCGTTCTCAAAGTCTTCGGCGTTGACGTAAGATCGCGGTGGAGCGAAACGCGTATAATTCGCGCCGCCATAAACCACGGGAATTACATTTCTTTTTAATATTTCATAAAGCTTTTCCGT
>JARQTI010000481.1:0-114663 GCA_030142655.1 Trachelus tabidus
GAATAACCATAAAATATAGACGTCACCGCAGGGAATTATATTTTATAGTAAGATTATCGTCAGACTAACTATATTTTTTTTTAGTTCAACGATATTTTTCTCTCAGTGTAAGACGGACATCGTCCGTGAGAACGTCAGTGGATTGGAATAAGAATAGAATAAGACGGAAACGAGAGACGAAAGTAGAGAGGTACTTTTAACTAGTACGAAAGGGGGCTAGTATTGCTCCTAGCTGACTGGGGGGGGGGGGGGCAATCCCTCCATGTTGCCCCTTCTGCAAGGGTGTGCGATATTGATTCTCGCCCGGCACTTCCACTTCCACTTCTATTGGCATAGTCGGTTCTTACTCGGCATTCTATGGCTTCCTGTGCTATATGTTTACAGCTTTCCAATACCTTCGTCTTCTCTTATGCATCGTTACTGCCTCTTGTGACTCTACATCTCAATGAACACTGCAACAGCAGTGCGGACATAATCGGCACAATATCACAATCAGAGATATATTGAACAGCTCGTTATATCACGGGATTATTATCGTCTGAAGGAATCGCCTTCTCGTGGATGACGATATGGATGACGACGATGTTACCTACTTATCCCAATAGTAAGGAGTACTAACGTTCGGGTAGTACGATACGCGAATGACTGTACGAATTACCATAGCGTTCACTCAGCGATTCTAATGTCTGCGATAACACGTCTATCGACTCTATGCACAACGGGAAAACTTTAAATCGTGAGATAAACCGGGCGCTAATGATTTTACAGCAGGGACTCATTGGAAAGGTTAGCCAGGAGTAATCGTAGCTGTACATATCGGCATTCCGTGTAATCTCGTAATTAACGATATCGGGACGGGACATCTAAATGCAACGCCGTCTATTAAGTTAGCCAATAGAGTTTCATTCATACAAATGTGCAATGCCCTGCAGTAACATGTATCCTGTAGGAAAGTGAAGCCCCAACAAGTGTTAACGGCGAAGCATGATTAAATAAACGGTTATAAGGCGAATTTGTTAAGTAAAAGCAACACGTGATATAGACTTGCTATCGAACGTATTTCCTACCGGAGGTAAAGTATTCTCTCTTTTTTACTCTCAATGCGGAAACATTAAGCGCCCGTAAAACTTTAATTCATCGGATAATACCAAGTCTCTGCGAAACGGGGTTAAAGTGCGGTTTTATGGCCGAGGCCATGTATGGGAAGGCCGACGAAGTTAATACGATAAGCTCGACTCTGCTGAACGCGCGGACGGTGCCAGAATTTTCATTATGTTTACCCAATTATGCTTGTAAAACGAGGTTTGGAAAAGAGTATGTATTTGCCATATGTTTAAAAAAAAAGTCGAAAGATTACCCTCCCCCCAGTCTGTGTCGTTTTCCCAAGTCTTCCGTTTCTTTTTAGAAGACACAGCGGGTTTATTTTAAAGGGTACAATAACCATGTTGGATTTCAGGTGTTCCTCGTTATATATTTTGGAGTTTTCGGGAGTTTTTGGGATTCGGAGTGTTTCTGGTCATAGCCTTTGGAGATCAATTTTAGGAGATCATTTAGCGGATTCTCGTTCCACGTCACAAACTGAATTTTCATAGGTGCTTGACAATGCCATCTGGTAGAATTTTTCGGAACTAATCAAAATCCTCTCCATGTGAATGCATGTCCTTAACTCACGTTCCGCGTCTCCTATTGACACGTAAAGCTGTAACCGGGAGCAACTAAGGCTGCTATTCTGCCACGGGGAGCGCCTATAAGGATGCTGGGCTGCTTAGCTGCAACCGAAAGCGTCTCTGTATGCTGGACTGCTAGGACTGCAAAGGCTAAGACCAAGAATACGTAGACTCTAAAATTTATGGCGAGTAACACCTAGAATCCAAATTAAAATATGTAAAATTCCAGGTTGTAATAAAAATGTACATTGCAATATGTTTTATCTTCCATGTACAGTGGGAAATAGAAAAAAAAGATTTAATGATGGTCATACTTATCAGATTTTCGAAATCGTGCACCGTTTCACCGCAAACCACAAACGTACATCTTAGCTAATGCACTCTGTATATACTCAGTTTAAGAAATGGTCAACGCTCGAAAATCATAGATATGATTTAATTAAGTCCGGGGTTATCCTACGAGAATCTCAGCTGCTTAAAATTATGGTCACTTTGCAAGAGCGTCGGTTCTCTCGCTTCCCAAGTTGGCATCACACCGACACTGTGTGTCTCCGTATAATGATCTTATCTGCTCTCGAGCACAGCCAGAGAGATTAATAACGCAAGATCCAAGTCGTTCCGATGCCAACCAATACGATACGAGCAAGTTGCGTGTGCTCGTCGGACAAATACAAGACAATGAAGATTAATGCCTCCTTGCTTACTACAGTCCAACCCCAATGGCCTCGCTAACTTACTCTCTTACCAGTTCGTGCCTTCGTTTGGTTTTGCTCTTTGTAAGTGCGGCTTTCGCAAAACAAACTATACACGACATCGTTGCGTGTGTGATTCTTACTGTGGTTAGTTTTCATCTCAGTTTCTCCTGACCTTCGACCTTGTCATTTCGATTTCTTGCTCACCTTGCAGTGTTATGAGACATTCGACTAACCGGCTAAATATCGACTGATACTTGCTTCCACACTTGGTACCCGGTACTTACGTTGTTGCATCGGCAGCTCATTAGCGCGTCTAAAATCAAGGCGATTACGAGTTTGAACGCATCGCGTAATTAATCCATGGTCCCGTTTCGTCGTTGTCGTCGCCTAGACACGAGTTTGCGAGAACTATCTCGTATGTAAGACGTGATATATGTGGTATAGGTACTCTATGTATAAGGGACTTGGTACCGTATGAGTCATGAATCACCTTTTTTTTCAACTTATTATATAAGAACAAGCTAACGCTCCGTTGAATAGTATGTGATTTCTTTTCGTTTGAATTTGTTGTAGATTAGCAGTTGGTGGGACATGGATGTGAGCTTCACGAACGTGTTGGAGGGGGCTCGCCAGTACTTCCAGGGACTGCCCGTGCCGAGTACGGCCGGAGCTACTGCTTCGACGGAGAATCTTGCAACATCGACGCCATCCAGTTACAATCATGCCGGCGATATGCCAGTATCCAGTACTCCGACGAGTGTGTCTACTAGTGGGACGCAAGAGACCTCCAGATACTCGGATAGAGGGTTGGAAGAGAATGGACCCAGTTCAAGTTCCTATTGGAATCCACCAGGTCCGAATGAAATTCGACCGGTTGAGCCTTATCCTCCTCAGCCCACGAGGGTCGAGGTTCCCGATACTAGGCCGGGAGACGACGGATCCGCCTCCTTGGAGTCATCGTCCACGTTGACTCCTGTTATCAATTTAACGGAGATGCAGCCACCGGGCAAACAGCAGCAACAAATCAGTAAACAATCGAGCGCGAGTGTTACCGAGCGTTCCTCGCCGTCACCGCAGTTGCATCAGATGCAACCGCCAAAGTCACATTCCCCACCGCCGGTATATCAGCAGCTGAACAACGTGTCGAGGACACCTTTCTCCACGGCAGAGATCCTCACGTCGCAGTCTGGCTATCAATCTGCCAGCGAACGTCCTCCACCGAGCTCACCCATGGTCGCTCAGAGAACACAGTACTATCCCCGATATCATCATCCTGATATAACCAAGAGCGCACCGGTGCCGCTAAGTCACAGCTCCACGTATCAATCAGCAAATGCACCGCCGTCGGCGACTGTCGTTCATCAACCAGCAATAAGGCCCAGCCCAATTGAGCAGAGCAGTTCAAGTTCAGTTCCTCAGCAACAACCAGCCCCTCCCCATCAACCGGAACAACGCGTACCTTCCGCTTACACCCCGTCATCCTCCCAGAACCATCCAGCACCCTATGGCGTACCCTCATCCCAAGGGCATAATCCAAGCCCTTATCATCCCGTGGCACCGAGTGTCAATCAACATCCCCAGAGTCATCCAGCAGTTATGACGAATACACACAATCCACCGTCTATACTGCATTCCTCCAATGCGTCGTCAGCTCATATACCTGCGTCGCATTCTTCCTCGACCAATCCCTGCAGTCCGCATCACAGCAGTTCGAGTCACATTCCTTCGCCTCATAATCTTCCGGCGCACATTCCATCTCCGCATCTACCTGCGGCGCACGCTCCTTCACCGCAAAATCCAAACCGAATCAATCCTTCACCCCATGTACTAAACAGCAGTCCCTATCCCCCTCGTGTCCTGCCACACATACCCTCCAGCCATAACTCTCTCGGTCCTGGCCACATGCCTCCCCCACCTTCCACTGGCTACCATACTCCTTCTCCTCATGAACCAAATCATCACACACCCTCGCCACAGAGACAATCCCCACACGTGTCCTCTCTGCACAATCCCCATGCATCCCCACATCATCCACCCTCGCCTCACACTTTCCAGCCACACTCTCCCACGTATCCGCCGCCACCGAGATCAGCGACGCACTCCTATCCTGTTCCAGCGACCTCGCAGCATTATCAAACAACTTCCTACGCCAGTCCCTATCCTCCTCAATCTTACCATTCCTTCCAAAAAAATCCGGCACAAGGCAGCTATTACTCGCAACCGAGCAGATCACAATCTTACGCGCCAGCCGTGCCGGTACCATCGGTTCCACAGGCGCCAACCTCGCTGAACAATAGTTCGACGTACGGAAGTCAGGCCAAGCCGATAACGTACAACGGAGCAGACGGAAAAAGGAACTCGGTGGTGGAAGCGGTACCGGCGTATGGATCTTATCAAACGTCGATTCCTATGCAGAGGAGCTCCAATACACACAACCTGCCTCCTATCGCGGCGTTGTCGTCTTATCATTCCAACAGGAGTTCACGGGAGCCCCTTACCAAAGCTCAGCCAGCCCAACGGCAAAGGACGCACTCGATAAATAGCACTAAGAGTTCCCCGGTGCAACCTTCCCTAGTCCCCCAACGAGTCAACGACTACTCAGCTGCCCCCCTGGCATCTACGATGAATCATTCGATGCCACTTAACGGAAGAACCACTACGGCCGCCAGTTCAACGTATCCCAGGTTCAGTGGACAACAGAGTTATCCCCAATATGCCACGACGATAGCACCCAGCCATCATGGGAGTAATTCTTCCAGCACTACGGTGACATCGATCGGTGCTACAAGACCATCGGTACCTGCTGCGACTCCCGTGCACACTTATTCGTCTTCCAATCCTGTGAACCGTTCGTCGAGTAGCGCCTATCCGGCATTACACGCTACCGAGAATTATGCATACAAGGAATACCCAGCAGGGACTTCGTATGCTAACTCATCAGCAAGTCAATCCGCTCCTGTCGCGACAATGGCAACCACGCTGCAAACTAATGGAGTACCAATTAGGAAAAGAGAGTCGCCCCTGGATCTCTCAGTTAAAACTATCAAGACTCCAGCCGATTCCACTGCGCAGGATGATTTTGATGCTAATGGTACCGAGAAGCATCAAGTTAGCAGTTCGAGCGTTAGAAGTAGCAATAGTAGGGCCATGTTACCTCCACAGGTACATCCACCTCCCCCTACTTCCTATCCTGCGTTTGACCCTTCGCGCAATGCGAACAGCAGCTCGAGAAATCCGACCTCGTGTGTCAGGGTTTCTACCCCTCAGACGGTCTGCGCACCGAAGGTCGACTTCCTTCCGGATTTTAACTCCACACCGCTGCATCATTCTGGTCAGTCGAGTCACGAGAACCCCTTGCGAAGGAGCACCACTCAGCAATTCTATGCTCCGGCACCGCATACAAATCCTACAGCACCATTGCCACATATGTCCACTTTCAAGAAGAGTTCACTGCCCACACCAGTCTACGACAAGACTACGCCCTATCACCCCAATAGTACATCACGATCGCCGCGTTATCCTCCGGTCGATCCAACGAGGACGCCCATGCCTGTACAGGAATATCCTCCGGATCCCACTAAATATTACATGGAGCAAAGTAAATTCTCACAGTCGGCTCATTCAAAAACTCGGTCTCCTGCCAAGCGAACTGCCGAACCCGTTTATACGGGGCCCAGCAAACAACCACGTCTCGATACATGGCGACTGACGATAGATCAACAAATAGAGCAAAGACTTTCGACCGCCCGTGCACTGCACGAGCAACAACAACGACAGGAAATGAGTCTACCCGGTCCAATTCCCAATGGTGCTATTACTGTCAGCAGTGGTTACGACCAAAGGCCTGAGAACGCATATCCCTCAGAATCTCCGAGATACCAAGCTTTCTGTGATAAAAGAAATTATCCCGATGGCAAAATTGCACGAAGTTCACCTCATTACAATCATGCTGTGATGAAGTCGCCAGGTGTTCACAGCAATCCGCAGCCATCCAGTAGTCAAGCGTCTTACCAGAGCTATCGTCACGGGCAAAGAATGCCTCACGGTGGTACAGTCCCAACTACGGATCCGCCTAGTAATACAGGGGCTGATAAAAGGGTGCTGAGCTTGCTCAGAAATAGTCTTGAGAATAAACAACAAAGAGAGGAACAGCATAACAGCCAACAACCCATCCTTGTCAATCACAATCAGCAAAGTTTCCAAAATAAGGTGAGTACTTCCGAAGAGCTAAGTGTTGCAACAATTACATTGCGAATCGCACTATTTTAGTGTTAACAGTTTGTTAACGAACTTCTCGTTGTTTTTTAAGGTTGTCGCGCCGGTTGAACCGAAAACGAACATCGGACGACACAACTTGTCGCCGTTCACTGCAGCGAGTTTACTTGAACGTAACAGCAACACACCACCCCATTACAAGTTCCATGTGCCAAGAGCGGTAGATTCTATCACTCAAGAGGCTCCTCGTAGCTTGTACGCCTCACGAGTGAATTCATCAGCTACGCTACCTGGTAAAGAGGCTCTTCTGGGACCGCGAGGAGCAGAAAATCAGATTCACAGAGACAAGGACGATGGTCTTGCTGCCATTCTTGCGGCGAAAATTAGGACAAAAGCAGAGCTTAAGCAGGTCAGAGTTCATCTCTTTGGCGGCCTATTTACATATTATTACCCATCTCAAGCAATCACATAATAGTTAGAATTCTAAAGATGTATAGGATATATACTTACTTGACTTTGCATCGTTTACAATCCATAGGTTGGTACCGGACAGTTTATTGCAAAACCGACAATCGTCCCTCCTCAAGATATATCTGTAACGCCAAAGGGTAAATAATCTTTTAATTTTTATTGATTGCTGCTCATTCGGCCGAGATAATTATATAATTCACTTTTTCACTTTAGATGTTGAAAGCGCAGCTTCTACGTCCACCCCACAGTCAGGATCATCCGCAGGGAGTCCACCTAAATTAACTCGGGAAAAAACAGCCTGCTTACCTCTAAGAAGACGTCTATTCTCGAGAACGGAAGAAGAGAACATGCCCGTAGCTGCCACCATACCTGTACCACCGCCTGCGGTAGCATCGACAGTTCCACCGCGTGCAAGCGGATTCCGAAGTTCGTCCGAGACATCAGTTTTCGACTTCAGAGAGAGCGACTCCGAGGGAGAAATGCCGGTGTTGGAAAGACAAACTTTGGAAGAGATGAGGAGGGACAGGAAGCAATTGTCCAAAGTTCAGCCGCCCGTTCCGCTCAACGATGCTATGTGCATTGGAATGGCATCATCGTTGGATCTCGTAAAGATAGAGTTGAAGGTAAACTTAAGAGATTGTCGTCATTCATTTTTCATAAGTTCAGTGTTGCAATGCCAGCGACAGAAAGGAACCTAGTGTCTCCGATTATTTCCAGTTGAATACGAGCGTTCTCTTTTTGTTTGTAGGAAAATGACAAGATTACCGAGCTGGATCCAATGTGGGCAGCGACCTGTGATAAGTTTATGGAACAATTGCGCAGCGGTGACGCCATGAAGAAGCGCGGCCGACGAAAGAAGCCCGATGGTACTGCTCCATCGAAATTGGACACAAGTAACGAGAGTAACAAGGATTTCGATTCCACGTCGCAACTTGAAATCAAACCGGAAGATATTAAGAAGGAGATACAAGAGGGAGAGGTGGTTACCAGTAGTAAAAACGGACCGACGGAATCTAATAAGAAAGAGGAGGAGGAGGAGGAGGAGGAGAACTCGATCACTACAGAGGTTAAGACTGAACTGTTAGAATCGGATGTCAAAGGTGAGGATGTCAACAGAAATTCAAGTGATGATACAGATGAGGTGCCACTTATTCAAAGGACAGCTAAAAAGAAGTCAAAGAGAGATGAAAGCGACTGCGATGAGGAAGTAATTTGCAGGAAGCGAAGATTACGTAGAGGAAGTAGAATAAAGTTAGAATCGTCAAGCGGAAGTGAAAGCTCTAGTGAGGATAGTGATGCTAGTACAGAATTTGGACAGGAATCGACAGTAGCGGATAGGTTACGAGCGAGGAAACGTTCTGCTGTGAATACAGAAACTGAAGGGATGAAGTTAAGATCGAGAGATACCACGCCTCATAAAGCCAAACAGGAAAAAGAGTGCAAATTATCATCATCAAAAGGGGGATCCTCGCAGAAAGCTAAACCCAAGCCACTGTTTGGTGATGGAAGTGATTTTAGGCCAGGCTGGGAAGAGGAAGTTTATGTTTACAAAAAATCTTTAAGAATGCCAACGAGATTAATAACAGTCTCGAAACCTTCGAGGTTTCATAGGTTATCCACATCATTACCGGATTTGGATCCTGGCTCACCAGCACTTTCAGTATCTATGGATAGTTCTGACGTTTGTCTCAGTAGAAAAAGAATGACAGACAGTGACCTAGATTCTAATTGCAGCTTCAGTATTACTGGTCTTGGTAGTAAAATTGATGACGAAGAGGCTACGTCTTCCACTACGATATCCTGTCCGCCTAAGACTATGACAAGACATACCCGATCCGAGAATAATTCTATCGTGGATCTTCTTGCTCAGAAAGTCGGCACTACTAAAAAAGATCTGAGGAAAAAATCAAAGGATAAATTTGAAAAAAGTGCTAAGACTCTTCCTAAAGGTAGCAACGAACCAGAGTTACTTCCTACTCCGAGTCTTACTTCTCTCCTGGCCTCAAACGAGACGTCTGTAAAGACTAAAGGAAAATCACCATTGAAGAATAATAAATCCCCAAAACCAATTAAAGTTACTGACTCCTTTCTTTTGGGCTACTTCCGTAAGGAAACTGTTAACAATTTCCGGGATACCTTTAAGAATAATCACGCTATACCCAATGAATTTTCGACGTTCGTTTTAAAAAGCAGAACTAGGACTGAAACTCGGGTTTTAAAGAAGCAAACAACTATCAGAGAAGTGTTTGGAGAGGATAGACCAGCTTCAGCTCCCCCTATGCAGAATCACGCTGGAGATACTTCGCAAGATGATGATTCGCAGAATGAAGCTCAGGAGGGTATTATGGGTAGATCTCGCACCCTCAAGCAGAAGGTTGTATCCCGTCTGAGAAACGCTGGGATCTTAAGAAGTCACAAAGCTATAATAAATTCTAAACGTCACCTGTTGTCATCAAAAAGACGTAAGGATCTATTGAAGTCTCTGGCGGAGAAGCAATTGAAACACATAAAGAAGGAAGTGGAAGATGAAGCTCAGGATGACACACAGGATGTACAAGAAATGGAAAACAACGAGGCTGAGGTCGATAATGCTGACGAAGCTGAGGCGCCGAATAAAAAGAAATTAAAACTAAGAACCGGCCGTCGGAAATTCCGTTCTGGTTTTGATTACATTCGCAAAAAGAAAAAGCCTTTAAAGAAAGATGAAACCATAACGAAGGAGCGAAAAAGAGTAAGTATGATGATACGATATTCATTCTCTTCGGAAATTGCTGTACATTTTCTTTAATTTCCATTATATCTTATATATAACAATTTCTTTTATTTGTTTTTACAGCAAATTTTACCAAGGCCCAGTCCAGAGTGCGTTGCTGATATTCAGTCAGAAATCAGAACGTGGGTCATTAAGAAAGGTGTTGGGGAGACTATTCTTCATCGAGCTGCCAGGCTCGGCTACACGGTTAGTGAAGTTTATATTAACGCACCGTATTTTTTTAAAACTATTATTATTTATCTACGTTCCTTTTTTCAGGATGTTACTGCCTATTGCTTAGAAAAGCTGAATAGTGCACCAAGTCCTAAGGACAATGCAGGGTACACGCCACTTCATGAAGCATGTTCCAGAGGCCATCTTGAAATCGCTAAACTTCTTCTTGCGTATGGAGCAAATGCCAGTGAGAGTGCAAATGGTGGAATCAGGTAATTAAATAGATATCATTTATTTCATGTTTTCTCTTTTCATGCGATATCTAGTAACGTTACAATAATCAATAATTCTATGCCATATTACAGACCACTTCACGAGGCAGCAGAAAGTGGTGCCACTGAGCTCGTTCGACTACTACTTTCATATGGCGCTGATCCCTTATTGGCTACATATTCGGGACAAACACCGCTGATGTTATCAGCTGACACCGAAGC
Organism: Trachelus tabidus; assembly: GCA_030142655.1. Classification (NCBI taxonomy): domain Eukaryota; kingdom Metazoa; phylum Arthropoda; class Insecta; order Hymenoptera; family Cephidae; genus Trachelus; species Trachelus tabidus. The sequence continues at coordinate 10,469 of JARQTI010000481.1, forward strand.
TTATTCTATCCTCGAACGACATTTAGATGATATTCAAGGCCGCACATCCACGCCCTGGTTCTTTGGAGGTCCAGCATCAATTTTTGGTAAGGCCATTTTCGCAATTCTTCAAGTCATTACTAGACTATCGAATAGCAAAGCGTTACGATCTTTCTTATCGTCTTTATTTTAGATCCAGAAGATACGGGATACAACCCATTAGAGGATGTACCGTTAGATAACCCTGAGCCAGAATTGGACGAAGTCGAGATGGAAGTGAGCGACGTTAATATGCCGGTATTATTTTCCCTTGCAAATGATACTGAAAAGTGGGTCCTACTACAAGACTTGATGGCAGCTTTACGAGTGAAGAGCAGAGATGCATTACTTCGTCAAGTGAATCCCAAAGCTCCTTCCGGACCACCAGCAGTGGCACACCGGGATGTAATGAAGGAACTGAAACTTCCTGATTTCCTGGAACAGTCAAGATGCTTGCATTTGCTGAGTGGCGGTGAGCGAATCAACGTGCGCGGTTCGAAAGTAACTCTTATAAAATATAACGCCAAGGTCAAGTCACTGCTAAACGTCGAAAGGGTCGTGATTAGTCTGAGGTGACAGGAGGCGTTGCTGGAGAGTGACTCTTCGCTCCAGGCCAGCAGTTCAACAACGTCCATATTAAACAAGGAAACCTCTAAGAAGCATCAAAACAGTACTATGATTAGTGCTTCTTTTAAACGCGAGAGACAAGTGAGAACACGGCAAGCTAATCGTAACTCGGTAGATTAAGTAATTATTATCGCTATAAGACGTCTTCTCGAGCCGGTCTTGGCAATTTCACTATTTTAATGTGTATTAATCTACGTCGATACTAAGATCAGGAACTTAACCATGGCAGGATCACTCGCAGTTGTACCGTGTGCACAAACCAGATCGACATTCTCACTTGGGAAGAAAAAAGAAACCTATATAATTAACATAATCGTTTTTGATGGAGAACCAATACGTAATGGAATTTATTATCAGTGCTTCCGAAACACTTAAAGACTTTTCTAGCTCGTGTGTTTCATTGTATCTCTGCATTCAATAACGATTAATCTAATTGCAAATATATAAAATTCTTTCAATGGCGTGCGGTACAATTTCGATGCCAAGATAAAATAAAGACATGTGGATTAATTTAATGGGAATACGAGTGAGGATAACAAAGCAGCAAACTGTGACATTATATTAGAGTGTTTATTGGAGATATATCCATAGGGTGATGATATTTTAATAACGAGCCTCGAATGGCTGGTTAACCATGAATTTTAATCTAACGCTTTTAGAGGAAAAACTGCCGTAATGACAATAGAGTTTGCGAGTCCTTTTGATGGGGAGTCTTATCCGTGTTTACTTTTTATCGAGTCGCGTGTTAGTCTCATATTTATATTAGAAGTCTTGGTAACATCTTTAAAGATGCCAATTGAAACCACACGACAGATGTATACTTCGCTTCGGAGAATAATGGGAAAACTATAAATAAGTGCCCCAATTTATTGACAAATAATTCTCGATCGAAGGTAATGCCGGTGACCCCTCACATTTGGATAGGTTGCGTGAGCCAATACCGTTTTATTAAGTTTATGAACACTGGGTTATTATTAATTATACGGTTATGCGAGAATGCGTGTATTATAAAAATGAGCTTAGGGCTACCCATGTTACCACTTCTGAGTTGTATTCTATATTTTCCTTCGTCTTTCACTTTTAATATTAACCTACGATGTTATATGTAAATTATGTTCGGTCTTTATGTTTTTAAATGTACATATACCTTTAGATGCTACGTGGCATTTATAAGTTGGGAAGTGCAATTTGGAGTCCGATTATTCGTGTTAATACTCTGGGGTGGACTGATAGCGCAATTATAGGTGAGTTGCAATTAAGAGCGAACGCTCATGATCGTTTAGGATCGGAACGTATCGCGATATGTCGATCGAATAATATTGTGTGTGCAATAACGTATGCAGTTATACTAAAGAGGCAAGTTTCGTTATGAACAATTGACATACATTTTTTGAGCAAGCAGTTATCATCTGAGGGATAGATCTACGTAAGAACAAAGAAAACCTCAATCAAATTCGAGTCACGAACATTTTTTTCTAAACGAAGCAATTAAAGGCATCCGCATCGTAGATACGGATTAGATCAACAACGTATTGAAATATCGATCTCCGTACTTATTCGTTCACGGTTTATACCGTATTTAACGATAGAGGATTATGATTACTCCAAAAAGAAATTAGGAGAGTCTGATAAAAAGTGGCTTAGCAGCTTCTTTTTTTCATCACAAAGCTTTTTTTTTCACGGCTTGCATAACTCTGACAACTACGTGGTTTATTTAAATGCTGTATACATACTTTAATCGTTATAATCAGTCTCAGGGAAATCTATATGTATTCTCAATATCTTATATGTTATACCTAAAACGGATGTGCGCTCATGCATTATTATCGGCCACACTTGATTAGCGTATGTATCGAATACGTACTAATGTATAGTAGTTATTGTCTTTCCAATTGGCAGTCGATACTCGTGCTTGGGCGTGCGGTTCTTTAATTTTATTTAGCTGACGATTAACCAAGATTAATGACGGATAATGCAGTTGTATCATACACTGACTACTTTTAAATAAAATCATTCAGAACGCCTCTAAGCCCATTTCTTTGCAGCAATTTGCGAGTTTGTAAATGATAACAGTGTACGTATTGTATGTATGTCTTCTAATGTAAGTAGGAAACACTGTAAGTAGTAGTTACGTTTTTTTTTATAATAGTGTATTACTTGTGTATGTAAAGAATAACTGGTGTTATGTAGTTTAATGTAATTCAGTGAATAAAATACGCAGATGCGCGCCTGCGTATGTACATATTTCAAATTATTACTATTACAATTATTATTACTATCCGCTTTTTTATTGTACTATATATACATAATAGTTATTATTGATGTACATTTTCTTAGCCGTAACGTTTCCCCTACCCCTTGTATTTATATATTCAAGAAACTTCTAAATGTGTTAACGCTACTGCTTTACGAGAAAAGAAATTATATATGAGAAAAAAGAACAAATATATATATTTTATTTCCGCAGTTTAGTTCAAAACGATCTTAACGCGAAGGATACAAATTAGAGTTTCTCTGTGATTCGTAAATGGAGGAATTAAGAATACGGTTAATTATTGTCATTATCATGATTAAAAAAAAAAGTCCCAATGGATTGTCGACAATTTCGTAAAACACACAACTTGTGATTTCTTTTGCTAATAACAGTAATGAAATATCCTATCGATGTAATAAAACAAGTATTTTTACCGAAATTTTCTACTGCCATACATTTCTTCCTGTTATCAGTCCTTATATTTAATTTGAAACGTATTCTACTTACAATTTCCTGCTCCCATCCATCAGCGTAGTTAAAACTTAACATCCCAAAGTTCGACCAGCCTGTGCCCTATGCTTTTTCGCGATGCTGATTCATAGGCATGATAGGTTTTGTCACTTTATAGATGAGTTCACAGCAGTTATTTTCAACTTGGCAGATTGTCATTAACGGAATACATGGTTCATTACTGGTTGAAAGAATTTTTGAGCTTAAACGTCATGCATTTTGGATCAGACGTTTTGTTAATTTGGAGAAATTCTGATAGTTGTTAAGGACACTGTCAGGAAGTAATTATGAAGTGATATTAGTGAAGAAATAAATTTTTTACTTACCTAGCCTCTGAAAGTAGCTCTATTCTTGGGCCAGAATTAGTAGTATCAGCAGAGATGAATAGGGAGATTGCCAATGGGCCGATATTCTTGAAACCAATTTTATTTTGAAGTAAACGCGCCACCTGAGCGGAGGGCCGTCGAACTATACCCACGTTTTTGATTGGTCGAGTATATATAGATATACTACGCGTGATATTCGTGAGCTCCATGAGACGCATGGACTATACCGGGTGGCACTGTCAGCAGTGATACAAATAGACGAGGTATAGCCACTAGCGGTTCTGCGTATTTGGACGGTGACGTCACTGGACCATCTTTACTCTGATTGGCTGACAACTCGCTGCCGCGATGTTCTTATGTTTTAACCGTTACATTGCTTGTTTCCGAACTAGATTTGGCGGCAAACGTTCGTCGTGACAGGCAACTTGCATCGTGTGCAATAAAAAAAGGATCTAAAATTATATTGTAACATTTTATTACATAAAAATGCTGTGGTTGATTAAACTTTCACTTAATTCTACAGACTTATAATGTACGAGAAATTTCTGTTATGCGTGCCTTCATTCTAATTAACAGATGTGCATACTTTATTTTTGTACCATGTACCTCCTATATTCTGTGTTCATACAAACATTTGCCTTATAAAGCATTGTGTCAAGGTATTATATAAAATACATTGAGTAGTTTCAATATACAAAAGGAAGTCCGTTATAAGGGATCGAACTAGTGATTCTTTCATAATGAAACTGATTTGCTGTTATTGTACTACTTGAAACATGTTTCATCAGTGCTAACTTCACGTTTTTCAAAAATTGAGATGCTACACGAGTGTCAAGTTGGCACTGCACTTTCTTAAAAATGTCTTAAAATAGTTCTTGAGAAATTCTATAGTTCCCGGTCTCGTTCTAAATGTTGCTTTGGGAACCAGCGGTGAGTAGCGGAGAACCTCTGCCCACCAAGCTACGCGTTCCTGTTCACGTTTAGCTCGGCTACGACGGGATTCGCATTGTCGACGGAGACGATGATCACAAAATCTTACTTCCGACTCGCCCTACGATTTAGCGCCATGATTTTAGTATCGCCTAAAACCGTAGCGTTGTGCATCTCTCTACTAATGTTTGTGCGAACCATTCAAATTGGAGTTCTGTCGCCGCGGCGTTTTTGAATATAGTAGCATCATATTAGCTTCGAACGTGGCGTCATTAGACCTGGGCGATCAGAACCAAAATACGTTCGTTAGTGGCTATACCTCGTCTAATCGTATCATGGTATCAGCAATTGCTGTTTCAACCGCAGGTTTTCCAACTGTCGCGATTGACACGACAACTCACAGTGAGAAGAAAGAAGGAATTACTCTATATCTTTTAGCCAAATTAATTACTTCTCTTCGTAGAAGACAATTATAAAGACAAAGTGAATTCAAAAAGCAGGAGTAAGAGAAGAACAATGAATGAAGGGTAGGAAAAAATGTTCTGAAAATCTAATGTGACAATCATTGAATATTTTTTGATTACGCATGGAATGTGTATATTATTATTGTTCATTTAACTTCCCTTCGCCAATAAAGTAAATTAGGTTTTCTATTTCAAATGATATCGAAAAAACAATTAACACATTGCGTACGGGTCACGAGATATCTCGTATTTAGCAAATTGAACGATGCGGCCGTTGCGAACGTTTATTTAATCGGTAAATAAGAAAATGTACGGTCTTTGAGGGCATGTTCAACGCACAGAGTGCCGTACGCAATGTGTTAAGTACGTGAAATTCTAATAGATAGCATGAAAATGAAGAGAGAAAAGTGGTAATAGAAGTGAAAGAAAGAAAAGCGAAATAGATTTAAACGAAATGGGTAGGACGGTAGCACCAAGCGGTCAGTACAGGTGACTAGCTCGTGGAAGAATGAGCGCCTTAAGCATGGGCACCCGCTTAACACTCTCCCCACTCCTCGGTTCTGCGCGACATGTCTGCATTCGAACAAATTTCGCTATTTCCAGTACTTCTGAGATCTTCCCATGGTTTGTGATTTATACCTGATGATATATGTATAAATTGATTAAATTAATTATTTCATAATTTAATATTTTAATATTTAAATTACAGCTTGCCGGATCAGCTTCATCGGCTAGCGAGATATTTGTTTGCTCCCTAATGTATTACTTCGTGAACACTACTCCTGGAAAATTTGACCTGGCACCGTAGAACAATTTCCCATTGACATCTGTATTTTTTTATGAGTTTAGGAAAGTGCCATAACTAGTCTGAGCCGGCAAGACTTTCGTAGTACTGCATAGTGATACACATTTGTAATTCTTTTTCCGCAAAAATAAACAGGGTTCTTCGGTAACAGAAAGACAAGAGAACATATATTGTTCAATTGTTTGATCCTACAGGTTTATCAGAACTCTGTAACATGAATGTATAATTGTTAAAATCACTGGAACGCAGTTGTATAACGAAACCAGGAATAAAAGGATCACCAGGATTAAAGACTAATTCGTAAAATTGGTAAAACGTTTATTAACTATTTAAAAACGATGAAACAAGGTGAACATGAGATTGATAATTCAATAAGTAATATTATTAAATAGACTATAGAGATGCATAATAGGTGTTTTGTAATAGTTATTCTCTTTATACGTTCATCTCTGTTATATCGAGACAGATCTTTTTACTTGGTGAATTCTGGGCCTCAGTTTAACTTTTACACGTGGAACACGACACAACGCGTATAATTATTGCATCGCATTAGTCTTTACTCGTATGTATCGCGTTCCCATGCGACTTCACACGAAGTCTTAGCTGACCCACCCGTTCTAATAGGGTAGCTGTGATTCAGGATCCATCGCATGTTGTAAACTCGACGGTTTATACCTGCGCAAAGCTCCTTTTCGCTCCAACATAAAACGCTCACTACGCGTTAAATAATAACTGAAGACGTTTATAACTCGCATAGCAAAGGCAACTGTGTTTACCGTTCATGAAATGTTGTATTTCTATTATCCGTTAGCTTCATTAATTTGGGAAACATTAGATTGGCCAAAACTACTGCGCAGACCTTCGGTATAAATTATAATTCTATCTGTTACCATTATGCAGTTATATTACAATTAAATTGACAAACAATTGTTATAATAATAGTTGTATTTAACTCTTCTCTCTAAAAATCTATTGTATCTTTACCTTTAATTATCGACACCTCCATGTAAGGTAAGTACAGTCCGTCGTGAACAGCGCAGACTCGCGCTTTACTAACAACGATTCACGTTTATCCGGCATTCGATTCCCCTCCGCTGTCTGACGCGTGTCGTACATAAAAATCAACATAAAAAGAATGTCTACGTCCGTCATGAGTTAGACAATCGTTTCATGAAAATTCTTACAAATACACTAACAGAGTCAGTCATACACTACGTCGTCATATGTCATTTGTACGTACATCGCGGAAGATTATTCATTAATATTAATTATTGGCAGCGAGTCGCGCGGATCGCGAACGGACTTGCAATATTTTAGCCGAGGCCTACATTCAAATTTTACTTTCTGCGTCTTTCAATGTCGTCTCGATACAGATATAGGTATTTACAGTAATATACCTACTGTTATAATAATTTAGTAGTGGTATTTAAATTACAATAGTGTCTCTATATAATGTTGCACGTAACCCATTACTGGCTTAGTCCTCTAGCTGTACAAAACATTATATATCGCTATCCTAGCTCTAGAGATTTGTCCTGTGAGGTTTGATAGATCGTGAGGTTACACGTCCGAATTACAATTAATCGTGACGATTGAACACTGCATACAGTGCGTACACGAGTCCTCACGACATACCTTCGTGCGGCGAACTAGTATTTTATTATCTCTCTGCGTTTTCCTCTTATTTCCATTTTCTTTTTTGGTTCTCCCTTTACATCCGTCACTCGTTCCCTTCAATTCATCGAGACACAATCGTATGACCTCATCGCGCATGTTACAGTGTAACGTTAGTAACTCATGTACTGGTCAGATACATACATTCTCGCGATAAACTTCCGCTATCGTCACAGGAGACTCCGATAAAGTCATTCGCACTATGCGATTAAGTACATTAAAAAATATCGCTGCTACTTCACTCAAATGTAAACGACAAACTATAAGGAGTCAGTGAAGCCAGAAATCTTTATCAAAAAGTGTTCGAAATTGATTTCCATTATAATCATTTATCATACTGCCGCTCCCTCGATTATTAATCAGTGTCGTGACAATTGAGGTTTCCCTTCAACGAATTTGATTCGGCTCGATTATAACAACAGTTATCTTTATCCGTGTTTTCCTTCTCCTCGGTCTCTACGTTTTTTTTTTATTCTTTAAGTAGCGTTCAATCCTTTTATTCTTTTTCGTATATTATTCTTCATGTTTTATTCATGACAACTCAGTAACATCTTACAGTCAATGGATAAAAGCAGTTATAAGTAGATAATCGAGTAAACTTTTTATCTCAGTCGTTCTCATTCCTTATGCCACTGTTATTTCGATACGTACGAACTAGCAGGATTCGACTAGGATGAGAAAAACCTAGAGAAATTGGAGAATCGAGGAGAGCTATTTTATCTCAATTGCGATAACCGCACCATGCGATATGCACAGAGTCAAAAGTTATGGATTAATAGAAGCGATAAGAGATACGCGACTCGACTGCTCGAAAAGTTTTCTCATAAACTCTAGCCGAATCACATTTCTCCGGTACCTCGATGAGTATCGATTATGTTTGTTATTGATACGTTTCATATCGAAGAAAATAACACGACCCGCCTCGGGATTCTCGCATGTTTTACTCATCCTAGCGAAACTTCTCTTTTGCGTAACGCTGTAATACATTTTTTGGATTATAATTCCCGAGTAGGATATTCACACAGCGTTATAATCCTTGAGGACTGTGAGAGGGAGACTGAACATTACAGTTTTTTCATAGGATTTTTTTTTTCATCTTTCTTAAATTCCTTGTGGCAAATTTAAGACTATATACTCAAAGCGAAGAGCTTCGCGCGCGCCTTAACTAGGACATTGTGCTACTTAGGTGGGGAAAAGGCGTTAGAGTGTTACTTAATTGGTTTATTAATAATAATTAATCTTTACGCCTGGGAGGTAGGGTCCAAGCGTTATGATTGGGATGAGCATGGGGGGCAGGACGTCACAGTTGCTGATCCCTACATGGTACCCAAATGTTCGGTCCTGACTGTTCGGTGATAACTTCCTTCACCTTAACATAAATATCTTCTGGTGTGTCTCCTTGTACTACGGCTGTAAGAAACAGCAATAAACAACAATATATAATACTGCATGGAATTATAAAGCCAATGAAAATGTGCAAGTCGTATCTTACCGGTAAAATATTCTCCAAACTCTTGCTCCATTTTCAGAGCGCGTTCGTATGTCTTCTTTGCTTGCTCCTCGGTCATTCTCTTGTTCATTTCCCTGCACAAAGGCATCAATCAATTATTATACACCTCTGCACTTCATTATCGAGTCATTGAAGTGGCCACAACCCGTCGTAACACTTACATAACAGATTCGACAGATTTAGGTTTAATGAAGATCGCTATTGGGTAGAGTTGTGCGACTTGTAACCTCTTGATAGCATTTCCGCTCACATCAAGAATACAGTGCTTTCCCTAATCGATATAAACAAATTAGACATAATCATTTCATATAATTATAACATGTAAATTAAAGTCCTAAAAAGTTCTACATACCTTTTCTGCAACCTCTCGAACAGACGCCACAGACGTGCCGTACAAATTATCATTGTACTGTCCAGCCTCGATAAAGAGATGATTTTGAATATCTCTTTCCATTTGCTCCCTCGACGCGACAAAGTGATAATCCCGTCCGTCCACTTCGTATTCTCTTTTACTTCTCGTCGTATCTATAAGAAATATGATTGCATTTATACAAACTATTCGACAGCGAATATATTTACATGACATTAAAGATCACTCACGTGGCACGCAGCTGCCAAATTTGTCTGGGAACTCGGAGATGAGATCGTCATTAATGCGATCCTTAAGAGGACCCAAAATGATGACAGGACGTGTGTACTGAATGGTAAGTTGCTGCACCGCCTCGTAGGAAAGAACATTTTCTTCGCTGCCTGCAATTACAACTATTTTGTTAAATAAAGAATTTCAACGCAACAAATCCGCCTCTTGTAAATTTTCTCGTGGGAGGGCAGGGTTTAAAAAATGTTAGAGATGTCAGTTTTCAAAACAAAAAAAAAAGGAAAAAATTATATTCACACGGGTAGCAAAAACTTTTCTAACAGTCTCACAGACCGCGACTATCATAGCTTAGGATACATGATTGATGATCGATTGAAATACGCTTTTCGTACGATATCAAATTTCACGTTCTAAATCTAAAATTGTTCGATATCTGAACTACGATTTTTTGTTATTGTTAATAGGACTTGATTAATACGTCAAACGAAATACTTATCATATGGTCCATCTCACTGAATGATGTTCTAATTATACGAGCGTTCGTTACTGAGAGGGGAAGTGTTAGTGGCAAGACAAAGAAGCAAGCGACTCGCAGCTACTCGACTGCGCTAAGCAATTTCATATAAACTATTAACGATATTCTAAGAATATTGCAGTTAACTATAGCCTATGCAATAATGTTGTAAGATACAATGTGTAATATTAGTGTATGAATAGTTCACTCCGCACACGTTGACTTACTAAGCTCCTCATTATTCTCATCACCGTCCTTTTCCAGATAAACTAAAGTCAGTTCCTCCATATAGGGCAGTTCAACGCGATATAAAATTTCTTTACTTCCTGTGGCGGAAGACAAATCTTAAATAAATAAAGGAGAGACGTTGTTTTGAGATTTGCGTGATGACCTATGTTGACTATAATGAGAGGATGGATACAATGGGCAACAATAGTTATAACAGCTAATTGCATTAATGGCTTTGGCTAAATTTTGTTCATCGTGACATATAACATTTTCACGCTGCTAAGCCACCGTACGATAGTGAAAATACTATCTAGATATAACACTTGCACGATAATTGAAAATTATCAATGTAACAATTATCATAAAGTGTGATCCAAAGGTGCGCAAAGCCATTCGACAGTTGGTATACGGCACGATGTGAAAGCATTTGAACAATAGTGCCTCGTGATTGGGCAATACTAATGAACGAGATTTTGTTAATTGGTGCGGGAGATGAGAGACGTGATTACCTTCAGTGTTAGTGTCGTCCTGGGTGTAGCACAGCATGAATGCTAGAACATAATAAGTTCATATTTCAGTATTACATTGCGAAAAAGCAGCTGCATTATCACGCCAGGATTAATTAAGCGCTATCTCGAAGCACAATCATCTCTGTTTGACAAAATGCGTAAATGAATTTGACATTGAGGATGTCGTTATGTTGTTACTTTATGTTTCCATCGCGTCTTCTACTGTTCGTGCTGATAATAGGACTTCCATTTTGTTATTAATTGCATTACTGCGAGAATGACGAATTGAAAATTTATACAAATAATACATCACGATTCTCCTTGAACTCACGCGACTTCCTTATTAACGTTTTTTCTGTCTGTTTTGTATTAGCGTAAAATCAAATGATTCACCTTATGCTGAATCACCCTGTACATTAACAGTCAGAAACGTAGGATGATAAATATTTGATATTCAATAGTTTCCATGAGTGAATTATTCCATTTTCATGATAATTATTGTCATCGATAATTAGAGAAATTGAACCGTGTGGAAACTTCAGTAACGAATGTGTATCTCATCAATGTTTATTTCCAGAATTTTTTCAGATTTACTATCATTTATAATCGATTATTCAAAGAACCTATACGTATAATGGTGGTTGGATTATTACTGCAAATAGGGACTAGCTTTTATACAGTATATTACACAGTATCGAATGAATTTCACAAGCGAGTCAGATTATTAAATATACAGCGAATTTTACAACAGTGCACGAGGGTTATGCGGTGAACAAGCAGACGTGTAAAACGGATAAGGGGGCGAAATTTGTACATAAAATACTTACGCGTAGGATCGTTTTCATTCTCAGGTGTGGTGGGCGACCCTACACAAGCAGGCAAAAAAAAAACACATGTCACGTATCACATGGTAAACACAAAAGCTCATTCGGGAATTGGGCAATTCATACGAGGATATATATAAGTCTCGACATAGGGATAAGACCGCACGAAAAAAATGATATGTTCTGTATCAACACTCAAGTCAGAAATAATGAAAAGATATCAGATAAGTAATAACAATTGAATTTTTTTATAATATACTCTGAGACTTGCGACAGATCTGATATTGTGGATTAATTAAGTAGAACAATTTCCTTTTATTGGGGGGTGGGCTAACTTCTTTATGATTCATTAAACAAGGTCTTCACGACTATTAGTAGATTAAGAAAAACAAACGAAAACATTAGAACTTGAATTTTGTTACATAAATGAACAGAATATTATTTGTCTTTTCGGGGTTTAACAAAAACGACACATCAGTGGCAAAATGTGGCGAACATGTAAACACATGGGTTTAAACATGCTCCGAACGTGCACGAACGACCCATGCCTGGACGGCTTGGTATACTCACGTTCTTGGTCCGAACCATCCTCGGACTTATCATCTTTGCTCTTCATAAATGGGAACTTCCTGCTAAACGAAAAGTTCTTCTTTTTTCTGTCCAATGTCGATTGCTGCAATTGCATCAATGAGTACGTTAGAAAATTAGAATGCACACAGTGCAGGTATTCACGATTATTCCTAAAAGCTGTATGTCTACCTTGTCCAATATAACGGGCATGTGTCCTTGGAACTTGACAGAACGATCTCTGGCACGTTGCTTTCGTTCCCAGCGTCTACGAGAAGGTATTATACCCAAGCCTTCCTCTTCTCCCTGAGGAGTGACTCTCCTGGCTTGCCACCATTCGTCATCACTGGCATTTGTCACATGAAGAATTTCGCCATAGCGGAAAGCCAAACCGCGACTCGGGAGTCCGTCGTCCTTATTAGGATCGTAGTCAAACAAAGCTCTGAAAGAGTGAAGGATTTGCATAAGTGAATCGTTCAATGATATTTCGTTATTATTATTATTGTTTATACTCTAGTTACCTAACGTAGAGGGATTTCTTCTGTGAGGTCCTCATGAGGGTGCTTGTCATCATATTCTGCTGAGAAATCTGTTGCTTAAGATCATGGATCTTCGCTTCGAACCTGTTATAATCTTCAGGTTTATACTGGACCACGATGGTCACTGTTTGGCCGGTACCCTGAGAAATAATAAAAGTGTATAATTTATTGAGAGCATACCTCGAACGCTTCGATTTCTCTCATAAGTTTTCTCTCCACCTTGCAGAGTGCGACCTACTTCCAGAAGATTTTTATTTAATTTCCCATAATTTACCTTGAGGGCGGCTGCCGCCTCCTCATGGGTAGCGGTTCGCAAATTGATGCCATTGACACTGAGGATCTGATCGCCACGACGAAGTTCGCCACTGAGATCGGCTGGTCCACCGGCTAAGATGAACGAGATGAAGATACCTTCGCCATCCTCGCCGCCAACGATATTAAATCCTAAGCCGGATGATCCCTTGTTTAAGATGACCGTACGGACCTCTCTGTAAGCAACGTAAAAAAAATATTCACTGTTAAAAATTTTATATAAAACTCATCATAATCATTTGCTCTTTAAGGATACGATACTTCCATCAGAAATATGACATTTCAAAGTAATCCATATCGCGCGCACCTTCCTTACTCTACAGATACACTTACGCTTAACTTTTCGCTCTAGAGTGTAAAGGTTACTTTAGAGTAATATCCGCGTGACATTTCCCCATGTGTATACGAGCAAATAGGAAAATATACATAGACCGTAATGCGATTCGATGCTATACTCTAGGCTTACACGTTACAACGGCTATTGGGTACATACTGTCATCCGTGAAATTGACCTAAAAGATATACTCTAAGTTCCTAAACCCATCGAGTTGGAATTTACATGAAGTATTTTACAAAGCGTGTCAAATAGCATGGTCAATATTTCTTTATCCTTATACAAACACCGTCCAGGATCCATAAACCTTATTTCATATCCAAAGACGCAACAGACAAGGGAACGATCGAATTAACGTGCTAATTTGGGGTGTTCATTGAAATTCGAACGGTTCGTCGAGTCCTTCTGACTAAAGGACCCTCAGCACTGTTCTGTATAATATGAGGATTCATGTTAAGGACGGGTTGCGGTAATACCTCTCAACCTACAAAACCACCCCCTGAAAGCTCACCCTATTTACGACCACTTGACAGTCCTATATACCAGCCTTTCTCCTCTGGCAACAAAGACCTTAAAATAGGCGTTGGATTAAGTAGGCATGATCCTACCATGCAAGCATTGTTAAAGTTAAGACACTGACGACGATTATGAATATTCCCGCGCGAATGCACGCGATAAGATTAAACTGACTTGGATTTTTTTTAAATCCTAGTACTTGACAGTCGTTAAATATTTGCATGGGATGTTACGAGAAACCTAAGTTCAAGGTCAATTAATTGGCTGACCGTCTCTGCACGCAGGCGTCTTACGTGAATTTATGAATGGAAAAAAAAATGGAGAAATACGCATGTCAAGTACGTTTGTCATTTCTCTCGCGCACAAGTTATTCACGGCACGCTTAATTATATCAGAAGTCTGGCACAAGGTATAAGACTGGTAAGTACCCAACTGACTTTCGAAATACGGAAGCAACTCAGTGCTATGTTCAAGATGAGTAGAAAATCATTACTTCCGCCGCGAGGAGACACGATAGTCACCATTTCTGCGCACATATACACTGCGAAGTATGCGTGACACGTTTCTACGTGGCGGAGAAAATCCCGCGAATTCTTAACTGAAATTCAAGTACTGTACGCACATTGCGTAGAAGCGCAATGACGCTGCGTAAGAACGGAGCGGTTGCGTGAGAAAGTGTTCCACTTCGTGTAGACTTTGAAAAGTGTCTCAGGATAGATTAATAATCCATTAAGAAATCCCAAAGACCTTATTCAGTGTGCATCTTGAACACGATAGTCACTCGAACTGAGAATTACACGATTTTCCTTCAACGAACGTAATAACACTTGGTTTCACTCGCGATCTACAGAGTCGTAGTTGGGGCTGCGCGTTCACTATATACTCAGGATCGAGAACAATCCTTACGGAATTGTTTATTTTGACTTGAGGTAGCAAAGTGGCTCTGAGCTAAAGTGGAGAAGGGTTTTCTGTTCCGTCTCGACGTCGAGGGCGTCACGACGGATTAAAGGCTGGAGGTGGCCGCGGCGTCGCCATGCGCGCCTCGTCTCGGCTCGCGAGCTATCATCAGATCAATAGAAATGAGCTGACTTGCACGTTGGCTCCCATGTGCCTGCATGAATTTCCCGCCAATAATTTTGAGCTTGCGATCGTAACCAGAGATTTGTCTTGTAAACGTGGCACGAAGAAGGGCTTCTACGTTGTTTGACAAGTCAACATCTAGGGGTTAAGCAGATTCTGTATGCGAAAGAGCAAACATGTTTTTCTATTCCTTTTTTTTCCATCTGAGTAGACAGGGTAAAATAAATCTTCCAAACAGAAGACTGCAACGAACAATTGAATGTTGTATGGTATGTTTATTCGTGTATATGACAATGTACATTACGTTACATGACTATGTGCTTTATTATCGAGTCTGCGAGAACTCTCCTGTCGCCCAGTGACGATGTTGAACAATAGTTCAAGCGATTTAAGCTCGTCCCGTGGGGTAGCCATGAATTATTAAATTAAACGGTAGTCACGTTCATGTCTCTGCTGAGAGTTAATTGGTATAAAAATAGCAAACGGCTTGGGGCTGTTTGAAGTATTTTTTTTCTCCCGATGCAGAAGTGCTGTTTGTGGTTTAATCACCACGAAATTAGTCGGTGGGTACAGAGAGCGAGGGGCCAGGGCATGGATAATAATTATGTGTGCCAACGTATGCAAAATAAATCAGTCAGGTATGGAAGAGGTCCACCTTGCCACGCGTAACGACCATGAGAGTGAGTCTTCGTGGGACGGTAGATACACCATAAGAAGGCCAATTTAATATAATGTATAAAAGTGACTCTCACGGCTATCGCATATAATAATAACTGTGCAAAGAGTTTATTATTCATTTTCTGAGACAAAAGTTTAAGGACTAAGGCATTCTTTCGGTAACTATAAATCGAAATATCACGTACCTATCGATTTAGAAAATGAGAATTCGAAGCTTTTATGCGAAATCGAAAAAGTCATCCGAAATAAAAAAAAGTAAACCTGATTTCGTGAAATGTAAATCTATGCGAAATGTAAATTTGAACAGGAAATGGATAATATCATATTGGAATTCACGCACAAGCTCATGATGCTTTCGAGCCACGTCTCCGCTTTACGATCAGCAGCACCTGCTCCATAAGAACAGATGTTGCTCCTTGTTACCAGGAGAATGTAGGTTTTTTTCCTTCGATGAGATCGAATTTATTTTGACGTCAAATCCTACGTCTCTTATGGATACACCGAACGACCCGATTCTCAGGCAGCTGACGATATCGCGTTTGATAAAAAAAAGAAAAAAAAACTTTTACGACGTGCTTATATTAGTTGTCTCCGAGAACCATTCGTGAATCTTAATGAATGCTATGTTCAGGCTATGAGACGTAACAAGGATGTCATGCTGGTCTTGAAGCAGGAGAAAGGAGAACACTGCAAAGTGAAAGATCCTGACGCGTAACAAACCTATTGAAATTCTCGAAGGTCGTTTATAAAGAGAGATCTATATGATCGGTGTAGTATGGAGACCACCCTATATAAGATAGGATCACTATACTTGGCACTAACAGCCCACTGAGAGTAGCGCGATATGTGGATCATCTGATTTAATGTTACGCTAGGCCATGTCGTATCTTATCTGCCGTTGACTACCCAGTCATCTAGCCAGAGAAATATGCTGATAGGCAGATCGTCGCTTCAGCGAAAATAGAGAGGATTCATCCGTAAAAGGAAAGTGGAGACGCGCAGCCAAGAATTCTAAATTCTTAGGTTGAGTGTCATATGCATCTGAAAGATATGGATCATTGGATGCAGTCCCACACTGGTAAATCCGAGATATTGAAAATGATTAAATTAGATAGAAAAAAAATTGTGCAAATCTTATCTTGACGGCTGGATAATGCAATTGGAATTAAATTATGATTATAATAATATAACTGCAATTAAATATCTTCTTAACGTGTTATAGTTGGCTTGTACTTTTTTTCTTGATTTCTTTAACGTTTTCTTTGTAGAAATTTTCTGCGGGAACAACGTATCACGCTTCATTGGAGGTACAGTAGGAGGGTTGAGAAGTATATACATATGGTCACGTATAAGAACGGTACATGTAACATCCGGCGGATTTATCGAATCTAGCGACAAAAAGGCTGCCGCCCCAATGAGCTGCGACCCTTGTTTTCCCGGTAACTGGCATTTCCGGCTCGAGTAATCGTGGTCAATTTTACTTCGCAAATGGCGCAGGCTCGAACACCGATGGATAGGAACTTGCAATAGGCAAATGGTGACCTTGTTCGTCGACGAAAAGCTATCGGTAAGCATTATGCAGAGCTTACATGTCGCATAGGAGTTTTGGTCTTCGTCAGATCGACAAGAACCGAACGCCAGCTTCACGTTGAAGTTTAGCGACTTTAATAGGATTACAAGAGCGAGCTCAAAACTTTCCAACGAAATATTCACGGAGACCATTTTCCAAGGTTGCCTTTCGCATTTGTTCTCTAACTTCAACAGCCTCTATGCATAAGTTCACGAGGTGTTCGTATATGTGTCCAGGCTGAGACACGAAGAAAACCTCTGGCATAGTTTTCAAAGCTGAAACTTTTTCTGCCTGCTACAAATCTAATCCACAATTTTCCACATTCGGGATACTTCTCTCGTAGATATATATAGATATATTCCGTGGCAATCTTTTTATACCAATCTCGAGAAAACTTCTTGACAAATGGCTGAACGGCTAATAAATATTTAGTACCGTTGGTTTTTCACACAATACGACAATGGCCGGCTCTGAAATTCCGTAAGTGCCTACTTTTTCCCTCAGTACTTTTCTCCATTTTACTCAGCATGCAGATTGGTCCTGGCCAATGTCGCATTCGGAATCCTCCCGACAATTTAAACCATTTTCACCGTGAACGTGCCAGACTGTCTAATCTGCATTACGATTTAATTCCGTTCACGCGTTGTTCCCGTCAGACATTTTTCCTCCAAATTCACATCCTCACTGCTTCGCTATACGCTGCATGTACCACACATCTATATGTATAGGCACACGTATATTAAGAGAAATGGGCGTACTCCTCTCGTGCCTTTTCTCACTATTTTTAACTGCACTCATCGACCAGGAGTCACAGGAACTTCCTACGACGAAAATGACTGCTGTGAAGTCATTTTCGTCTACATTGAAGGCGTCCTCTCTACCACGTTATACAGCCTCTCGAAATACAAGAAAAAGTAGACATATATGTCCTGATATCAGATTACTAGCGGGGGTCAGGATGACTCCAAGAGAGTTTCTGGTTAGCTGAACTCGTTGATGGGACCCGTAACGCCTCGAGTACATCCACCACCACAATCCTTATATCTGTTCCCAGAGAGGATACCTCTCTTGAGACTCCCGATTAGAGTTTACTAAACCGAATCAAGTTTCCGGCGTACGGTACCGTCCTACCTAACAAACCTAAACCATTATCTGTTTACAGCGGAATACAAGCAAACGAAATTAGAAAGCCTTAGGTCATGACGGTTGACGTTATAGATGCCAAGGGAACGTATAGCTGAACAATGAATTTTGTCAATGAGAAAAGCTGCTTGATATTCTTTAAAGAAATTCGAACAATGGGGACCATTCTATTTTATGTTATACGGTCACGACGTGATGTTGAAAAAGAACGTGTCACTGGACGCATTAAATGAAATTCATAAAATCAGTGTCAGGGTCGACGTTAGATGAGATTAAAGGCCAAAATACCTAGCAGCCCTCGTACTTTATGCTCGAGGAAATTTTTCTCTCTCACGGAGGCCTAGGTCAGCTTGGTCCATAGGACAAATAAGACCACCGGAAATTCCATGCCTGACCTGCATCAACTTATTTACTACTTCCATCAGCTTTTACGATGAGGTTTACTGTCCTGGTATTAAGGACAAGATGGGTTCTCGATCGGTACTTGCGATCTTTGTCGTATCTATGGGATGAATCTGCGTCTTAATACGGAAAGAATAATGGCGGCCAGAGAGAGTTCGCAATTGCCGCGTGGATTGTCTAGCGTGCTGATTAACGTTTTACGGTCGCGCTTGTAAAACCGGGACGATAAATAACCAGTAGAATTGGACAAACTGCACGCTCTAATAGCTCGAACGTTAATGGCGGTACGCAACCACATGCGTTGGAATTTGTGTTACCTATGATACTCGCAATGCGTTTGTCACAATTACACTAACCATTCTAGAACTCGCAAACGACTATCAATCCTCTTCTTTTTAATGGCCATGACCTTATTGTAAATAGACACGTGTATCTATATAGCGAACAATATCATTGCAACTCTACGATATTGCTGACTCCAGTTCGATTTGGTTTTTTACAGTTGAGTTTTCATTCAACCAGTCTAGACCCAGTGACTGCTTCAAATTCATTGCTGTCAAAATAAATGCAGGCTTTGTCGCCACAGGATTTCTTAGAGATCCGTTTTTCTTTTAGATATTCTATCATCAACATTTTTTTACCTCATAAAAATGTCTTGTCATCCCTATTTTGATACCTATGCAAGAATTTTTCGGTAATCCGTGCGAGTCCAAGGAATCCCTATGGGGGTACGATATCTCTGATATAGCATTTAGGATAGTGCGAACAATTTTTGATGAAAAAATTTCGTTACAGAAGATCATCCCTTAGAGCTGACAACCATCGGGAAGCCTCCTAAGGCATTTCCTGGATGAGGTGTCAGCTTTCCACAGATTGTGTGTATACTTCGCAAAGAAATATCCTCCGTTGCTAGTCATATAAGGCAAAGGCACGTAACATATATATACGTGCATAAACGTAACGGTGTTGGCGTGTACGTGGACCCACGTACGTTTAACCTACCTTCTAAAGAGCTTGTCCCTCAGCAGCCGGCGACCCAATGTGGCGAAGGGACGAAGAGGAAAAATCTGTTGCCTATTCCGAGTCATCTCGGCCTCCTTTTCCCTATACTCCCCTTCTGCACCCTTACGAGATTCTTTCGCTCTGTCCCTGCCCAACTCCTTTCACCTTGGACGCTCTCTTTTCTTTCTCACTCTTTATCTCTTTCACGTCTGCAGCTTCTCCCTTTTCTTCCCAAGATCCTCTTTCCCCTCTGCTCGGTCTTGGCCGGTTCCTTCTGACTCTTATTCTCTCTCGTAACTTGCTCACCCCGAGACTCGTTCTGCCGCCCCTGGTTATTTTTAGCTTTTGAGTATCCAGCCTGTTTATGGGGTCAACATCTTGGGCACCGAGTAGCTGCGCTGTTAGGCAAATATTTGAGGATTCGTTTATGGAAGCACGTCATATCCCACTATCGTTAGTCAGTATATGTATGCACATATGCACGTGAAAAACACTTATGCACCGCACAGCACTGCACTGCCGGATGATTGAGATGTGGAGATGCTTAACACTCGATATGATTCCGATAACGGAATTTGAATAGATGACAATTTCAATGCGTTAATAGAGTCTTTTATAAGATGAGTCACTGGAAGTCCCGCATTTATGAATTATTCCCAGAACACTTTGGCGTTGGGTTGGGTTCCTTCTAGAATAGGAATGATTATGGTTTATATTTATATCCTCGTTGGGAACGTTAAGTTGAGAACTGGTTTGGTGTACCATTGGATATTGGAGTAAAATTTTACTTTTTTTCTTTTAAGTCGTCTCTAGTATCGATAGCTATTACTATCTCTGCGAATAGGAATCTATTATTATTGGCTAGTTCATGCTCTTTTAGGTAATACGTGTAAAATGAACTTTTGAAATTCGAAATCGTTCCTGCATTGGTGCGTTATATCATTGACGGTGGTTTGACGAATTCCAGAAGGAAATTTTATTTCTTCAAATCTGAGAACTACGGACTTCTAAACAGGAAAATAAATTCTTTAGGTAAATAAACGTAAAATGATTTCCGCTACACTGTTGAAACAGTACATTTCAAAGCAAAAAGAGGGTAGGGGTTTATTTTGAAATTTTCCTGTTTCAAATCAGGTGCACTTTTGAATTGAAGAAAAACGGTAGCCTTTCCGGTAAGAGAAATCTTATGGACAATTCGTGTATAATACTTTAAACCGATTGGATACGTAATGACGTATCAGGACGTTTATAATCTACACGCGAAGGGACTAAAAATGGGCACACAGAAATTCTATAGATAGCCTTCGACGAGTTGAACTTCGAGGAAAATTCTGTCGACGAACATGAAAAAAAAAATCTGGCGTATAAATTAAAAGCTCGAACGAACAAGCGCACATCCGGTGGCGCACAGCGAAACGGACGACCACCAACGAATTGAACGAGCGAATTGGAAAACCAACGCGCCAACGCGTAAATCCTACGACACGCCGAACAAAATCAGAATTCACTGGAGTCTGGAATGTACAAGGGTCGAATAAAATGAATCCCTATCATGCATTTATTCAAGACAAGTATAACGTGTGACTTCAATTCGTTATTCAACGTGTTTATCCTAGAGTAGAGTAACTAATGGCCAATGACAGTGATACCATTACTATCTGTCTCCCACCGATTTATTAGAATCGAGAGCTAATTTCTGAAGAATTAATTAGACGAATTTTAACGCACTTCGATTATCTTGCTGTATTCAATGATTTTTCATGATTTTTATTTAAAATCAGCGACAATAGATGGTTTGGAAATAATTGTCCGAATAAGAACACTTTCACATTTTAATTGTCAACACAGAAGAATAAGCAAATAACGATACTGCATTTTAAAAAAACCGACAAAACATGTTCGCGGTACGTTCGATGTTCTCGGAATGACAGATTCCTGTGTCCGAGCGAGTCTACAGTTCAGAACCTCCTTTGCTCTGCGTGCCTCTCTTCAAGAACTTACTATATCCTATGCGTCAGCTCAGTCGGGCGCTGATCTCTACCCACATTATTCGATGACGGTATGCTAATGAGCAATCATAATCATGGCTTTAACAGTGCTTCTTCACGTTTCTATCCTTTCGTTCAATTTTTGTTCACACTTCAATATCTCTATCTAAACATCCATCGTGTAATTGCAATTAAGTAATGTGACTTAAGACAACCTTGGATGGATGAATATAGTATGTCCGACGTTAACATTCTCATTACAGGTTACGAGAATTTTCCCAGGGAATTGAAGAAAGTCATGTGATTTGTAAAAATCGTCAGAAGAATCGTTAGACACTTTATTTAGAACCCGTTACGTTGTGCGAATTATGAGAGAAAAAAGCGTAAAGATCTCGTGGGACAGAAATTCAATGAGTAATTTGATTTTCAATGATTTCAAGTATTATTCAATCTAACGAAACGCATATTTTAATTGTATTCAACCCCACTCCAATACGATCTTTGAGTAATGACGAATTTAATTTTTTTAAATTAATTAATTGTAAAAAAGTATATCAAATGAACGTATAGTCATATGATTCACCAAGACGTGTATCGCAGCGATCCAACCAATATAATTTCCCTTGAATCAAAAAAAGCAAAATTTCACTAATCGAACCTGTCCCCAACTCGTTAGCATTAAATATCCCAAGCGTATCCGGTGTCTCATGGGAATACCATTTGCAATATATTATTGGCACAAGGTCCGTGGGAATGGTTCGAAATCAGTGCGATCTATCGACACGATTCACATGACGCGACTGCGCGATTTCAGGCTAACGGCACAGCGGGACTATCTTGAATACCCGAAGAACGGATTCACACAGGAATCACAATAAAACCAAATATCACATTGATCTTCAGAAGATACTCTCTCAGCCTCCAGCTTACGTGTCCCGGTGGACTGAGGAATCAGAGAAATATTGAAAGACGAGACTCTCCGTGACCCGCGGCACGATACGACCTCCAAGAGACTGCAATCCACAGGCAATGTTAAGTATATAGGTCCCATGGAAGTTGAAGTTACTACGAGCAGCCAGTAAGACCCTGAGAAATACGCTTTCTACCAGCAGACTTTAAACCATTGGCACGACTCTCACCGTCGTCAATGACACTCCAATAACACCTAGCTCTAACCACCAGGTTGACATCATGCGAAATCCTCACTAGGTGGGGAGACACCGTTGCGTACGTGTACCGTGAAATTGCCTGCCTCGATGTAGTGCACGGCCGAACGTTTCGATGGACGCCTACACATCTCAGGACCAGGATAACCATACGCAAGAATAGTGTTACGAGGATCAGAGGGTGTCGTTAGGTATATCAAACTTTCGTTAATTGACTGAATAAAACCGTGTCTCATCCATTCACTATGCCGCAGTACGATATTTAACCTACCATATTCTTTATTCTCACTGTATCTTATACGAGTAATTTACGCAAGTTAAGAGCCTTACAGACGGCAGTGGATCACTGTTGATTTAACACTGAATTACACGGAGCTAATAATTCACTTCGGTTGGCGCAAATATTTTCTTCTTTTTTCATAATCGAATAACGTATTACGGAAAACAGGACTGTACATCGCGGTAGGCTAACGGTAAGCATGAGACTGGCATGCGTCACTAGCAAACCGGCAAGCACTAACGTACTTTGCTGGAAGCAAGCGTGCAGGCCTGGGGTAAGGGCGCACCCTCGACCGTAGCTGGGGATTCATTTTGCTATTGTGAACCCTCCTGTTCAGTGTGGTCCCCTACCCTTAGTCTTGTCGGCAGCCATACCTCAGTGATCCCCTCGTAACGCGTGGTCATGCAGCTCGACACACGAGGAAAATATTCCACTACTTTTCTGACGACTTTTTTCTAGTTATATACAGAGGAAAGAAGATTTTGTATCCTTTTGAGAGAGATGCTGAACTGCGGTACCTTATACTAATGTGGCTTTGGAAGACGGAATTAATTTTATAGCAAAAGGTCACGAGGGACTGCAACCGTTATAAATTCCGGTCTTGGTTATGGCCGCCTTTGAAGTGTCATACGCTAGTCTGCATTTCAATGCATCTATTGTTTCGTCGTTAACGTACGTGGAGTCACTGAGAAGATGAAAAACTATTGGTGTACAACTCCTTTTGTAGAATCGTATAAACATTTTTGTAGTTAGCACAACTGTACTCGTGTAGGAACATGATCCAAGGATATACGTTATACGTCAGTTACGGAAACCGACCCGAAATTCCGAAGTTAACTTTAACATAGGCGACGGTTCGTGTGCGCGGTTGCATATATGCCTATGTGCATTCCTACTCTACACCGATTATGGTATGTATCGTACCGATATGGTATCCTCCTGCAGCGACGTATACATTCATATGTACATCCAGGGGCGTAAGTATCTGCAGATCGAATTTCGGCCTTTCGAAGCCTTGGATATTTTTATTCTCTACGCCATTGTCTATTGGGCCCCATATACCCGAACCCCGTTGAGTTAGCTTCACCATAGGTTTTACTTGTGGCTATAGTAGCGTGCAAAAAATAATGTGACTAAAAATGTTGCCGACTAGAATACATAAAGTACCGTTTTGCTTGAGTACTCCACGTGTCGTAAATGAATTTTCACTGACGGAATGAACGCGCGTAAGAAGGGACAGTCGAGAGCAAAATATATTCCGACGAGTTCATAAAACAGAAATTCTACTCAAGCTAACTTATGACTCTGGGTGTACCTATGTGGCACACGCACAATACACGCACCCTGCACATACAAGTGCTAGGAGCGTCGTGGCCGGCTTGGCTGATGGCCACTCACACTCCGCATGCCAGACATTGTAATCCGAAGGTCCCTGGCAAAGCCGTACGACTGGTTTTCAAATACCACAGGGTGCCGGAACGCGTTCCTCGACTTGACAACATATCGCAAAGAGTTACGATATGCGAGCATTTGGCAAATAGACAACAAAAAAGGACCAAAAAATTTGAACACACTCGAAGGCGAATAAATGAGAATTTAATCGATTTCAAATATCCATATAAGTTCCACATGGATTTCATTTAGGAATTTCCAGTTTTTCCTACTTCCGTCTCCGTTGCGAAGAGTTCCGTTGAAAATCACGTCATGATATTTTTCAATGACGTAACTCTCTATGTAAATCCTTTTTATACAACCAGCACCGCCGCCACGGAACTCCGGGCTGATCATGTACTATTCAAATTCGAATATATTCAATTTTTGGAATTTAGTTTGTTAAACTCATTTAGCCCGTGGTGCGACTCCCTGCGGCGGCAAGCACCAACGGCACCGATAACGCAATCGTAATAGAAGTTCTTACTACATGCGAATCTCGCAAATTAATATAGCTATCCTTCTGAAGGGACCTCGACGATTATCGATCCTCTAAAAATAACAAAGAAAATGCGACATGACTGCATTGATCGTCGCCGCTTAATGTGTGGTACCTTCTTTACCTATGTTCTATACTGATGGCTTTAGTTACGAGGTTATGAGCCCACGAGTACGAATGTAGGTTAAACTTTAAACGAAATTTAAATAAAATTTTCATTTAAATATTACATAAAAATATGAATGACAGTATGAAATTTTTTTAATGTTTATACGCTCACTGTAGAAGCTTAGAGGCGCTTAAAATATTCATTTGAGCCAGCCTCAATTCATTTCTATTTAGACATTCCTCCTTGACGACGATATCTTAATTGTCTTCAATGATTAATTACATACGACATTGATATCGTCGGTTTGAATAGCGTAAGAAAAACAATAGGAGCTCTGTGGTAACAACTCAATTTATCGTTATACCTTACTCGTCATAAAACTGCGAGAGTGAAGTCTGTAAATCACTAATCACCATCGGGGCCCAAGATTGAACGCAGAATTAATGGTCAGAATACAGTTGCGAATTTTCTTATTATCATAGGAGTAAAATTATTTTGAGTTGATTATTGCGAAAGTCATATCAAAATGATTAACGAACTTGGAAAACATGCTGAACACCGCTTTAGGAAAGAAGACACATTTTCGTTTATATTTTACTCGCGTCGTATTAAGAAGTCCGTAGCGCAACGTTACCAAATACAATTTTGTGTGCGCGCAAGTACACTGCAAATAAATACAATACTACAATGCACAATCTCAGACACAAATGTTCCATGTTACTATGTTTAATTTAACTTCCTCCTGAGTGCCTAGCAGTTTAAGGTAGTTTCCCCCATTGTTCGAGCTCACGATACCTGATCCTCTATTCAGGTTAGCCACCCAGTAGATACGAATTCCTGTTAACCTAGGTCTATTTCATTCTTACTTCTACCGCTCTCAAGTCCTATTGTTATTTTGAGAGTATACTGTATTCATACTATACATAATAGATTGCATAAGAATTCCGAGAAAATTATATAATAATCCATCGGCGAGAATGTCCACGATATTAACAGTAACGCAGTACTTGACCGCAGATACAACAGAAATTGTGCAAATTTAGATCGCTTTCTAATCTTCGCCGATTAAAGAAAGTCAATATCAGTATTGAGTAGCCAGTAGAAAATTAGGCAATGCCGACCACCAGAAATTAACTCTGATCGGTTTATCAGCTGATAGAAATTTAATTACTGGTTCACGAACTTAATTAATCTCTACAGTAATACCAACATACAGGTTGATATCCATGTCGACTATTCGATACATAGTAATATTAACAGTAGCTAATACATATCTTAAAGTGTAATAGCAATTCGTTTGTTGCTACTTCTATACTTCAACACTTTGTGTATCGTATTGTTTAATAGTATGCTCTACTGTATAATTAACTATGCCTACATTAGTAATCAGCACGTGCTGGTGTTCGATCTTGGTTTTCTATTCGCTGTCTAGATTGTGTCACGGGATCAAGGCTAACGAATTAACGTACATATCTTGAAATAGAGCGAGGTACTGACTGACGTGTTCAAAGAACCGGCACTGTAAAGGGGATATACAGAAGCTACGGGCGATACGCTTTCTTCGCGAACAACACAACAATTTCGTAGCCGTCTTGTACGTTTTTTCTTCTCATCTTTTGGTATTCGAGGAACGGTATAAGTCACGCGGCAATTCTTACTAAACTATTTTTGGTTTCTCTTCATTCTGCATCAAAAGGATTTCATTCTCGTACCGTAACGATCAGAGCTGAATTGACTGAGGCGAATTCATTACTTTAGTTTTACTATAGTCTAAGCCATAGTATATACCGGAATGCACGATTACTCGCAAATTAGCTATGGTTCTGTTTGACGGAAGACGCTAGCCCGTGTTGTTACTTACGGTTTGAGAGGATTACGGCGTTACTATAATAAGCGCATCTTCCTCTTAACAAGCATAAGACACTTGGTATAAACCAGGGCTTACGCTGGTAGTTCATCCGAGTTACTGGCTGCCTTTACTTCTGATTAGTTACGTGACTCATGCGAACTTAGGGCGTGTTTATCCGTCGTTTTCTCTAAAAAGTTATACACAGAGTTACGCATAAATTAATTGATTATCCTATGGGATTAATATTTTATGTTTACGTTTTATTATGATTAGATTGACAATGTTTTGCTGATGCGACAGCACGCGATAGTGTATTCGTAATTATGGGATGTACCGAGGATTAATGTAACATGCAAGGGTCGATAGCTACGTTATATAGGTATATCTACGTATACTTGGTACGACGTAGTAACGGTGAAATCTTTTTCCTAAAAAATGAAAGTTTTATCAATGAATTATTTATCGGTGAGAATTTACAGTTTTCCGCACTGCGAACTCGAATTATTCGAATTTCTCGGCTCTGGGGTATTGTCGAATGTCACAGTCTAACTGTTCGACCGCAATCCTCGACAAGGACATCCTTCGAGAGTGTGAAACCAGAATACGTAAAGTTCGTGTAAAGTGGCATTCCATATTCCCAACAGCGTCGCCGATAGATTTCCAGCTGCGAAATCACCAGGTTGAATTCTACATTGGGCCAAATAGTAGAAATAATAGGAAAACGGACGAGCTGCATATACTCTAGTTATCGCAGCACTGTTCGTAAAGAAAATTGTATTATAGTTTCTCGTAGCAATATCTCTTCCTCCTCTCGTGGCTCCTAACGAGCGTCAATAAAACCATGAATTGGTATTACGGATCCTTCAGATCATTACACTTGTTACGGATCCTTCAGATTCCTACAAGCTCCAGTCACACGCTCGTTAATACTAATTTTTTCATTGGAATATTTTTTATACGTCAATCTGTCTCGCGTCGAGCTGAACAAATCGGTTCAACGGAGGAGCGATACTTTGTTAATTGTACCTCGGCTCGACTGAGACAAATAAGGACGCGAATAGAACGCGTTTTCGTTCCTGGCCGATAGGCACAGTAAAGCACACGTAACGGACGATGCATAAATTCGTATATCTAACATTAAACAAGTTTAATTTTCGCGTTTGGATACTTCGAGATTCGAGAAAAGAAGGAACGTAATACGATTAGCCAAAGGATTATTCAGAGATCATTGGTACTCATGGGCAAGAAAAGCAATGTGTCCAAGGAAAATTGTCATTCTTCTCAAAGAAATTAGGAGTAGATAGATAGAGAGAAAGAGAGAGAGACGGAGAAAGTGGGTAGACGAGTAAGAATCCTCATTTGCGAAATATTCGTGAGAGACGAAGATACTTTTCCGCCCTTTCATCGCATTGCCGTATCACTGAAACGTTTCGCTGGATGCTAAGGGGAAGAAGCCACCCCCACCCTTTATCCGTTACGTTTCGCTTTGAGCGCCGTATATCAAATTGATACGAAGCAGCGAGGCGGCGTCGAAGGAAATGATAAGCCGACGGCACTAAGAGCGAGTCTCGTCCTTCTTCCCCTTTCCACGTAGGCAGAAACTTCCTACTAACTTATATATGTATGATTCCATTTTCTCTCTTATCGTGTTATTCATTAAACGTTTACACGCACACCAGCCCTATGGTTCCAGGTCGTTTTCGCTCCGAAAGATACGGGATATCTTGTAGGACTAGGAGTAGGGTCCCTAGGGATACCCCTGCTGTGACCTTCTACACAGCCGAATGTCCAGGGGTCCAAGTCTGACGCTCTGGAATTGAAGGACCCGGATACTCCGTGAACCTGGCATTAATATCCGGCGAGAGCGGCGTCACTCTTCATAGCCTCACATGCTCGTTCCTACCTCGCAAAGTCATTTCCGTGATTTTTATTGGATTTTTACTTGGGTAGCGTTTTCGGAATGTCCTTGGTGTCGAACGACGGCATAAACTAGAGGAAGCGCATAAGACATATAGCAAATGGTAAAACACGCTGCGATGATAATTTGCTCGTATAAGCACTACAGGGATTAGATTATCATCGTGCTAAAATGCTATCCGTATGCGAACAGCGATACTATCCCAGATACGAAAATACGTGTGTTATACGTATTAACGTCCGTGTAATATATTTTCGCCCTCCTAGCCCGAGAACGCAAGAACGCGATACGTGGGCACCGTTGGATATCGTGTTCCTGTCGTTTATGCAATTTATAACGTGCATAAGGATACGCCCGTATATTATCGTATATATTCAACTCGCCGGAATGGCTAATTGAGAAGAATGCGTGGGACTTGATAAAGATACATCGTGACCTTATTCCACGGATAGGTTTGCTAAGGTACAGCGGGTGGACGTACATACAACGCTGTTGCCAACGTTGTGATGTTAATTGTTTCTGGAAATCTCACGGAACGCCGTTAAAAACCTGTTGTTTTCAGGATTCGCGTTAACTGAGTAATTACAGGGAGGTTGTTCCGTTGCTGAGTTTTTCTGAACACCAAGAAAAAACTTTTATAAGAGTCGATTCTCTAGTTTTTTATCACCCCTTTCATACATTTCTTTTTTCCCCTCTACTTTCCATTATTTTATACTGAAGAATATTTATTCACGGCAAATTCTTATTATTATTGCTTATGACTCTCATGAGTTAACAGACCCTTGTTCAAGGTCCACTGCACAGTGTCTATAAATATGGCGATCCTCCTTGCTTCTTGAGTAGAATTCCAATATAATTATATAATTTACGAATGTACCAAGCTGCGTTAATGTGATTATTGAATTATACGATGACTAGAAAGAGACAATGGAATAATACGCAATGCCAAGTTTTGTAACAATGCTTTTTTTTAATCATCCTTTACGCGTTAATAGAGGAAAATAATGTTTCGTCGTGCTGGAACTTTTAAGAGGCATCTGTTGTGACCCCTTTAATGAGGGTCACGATGGGGATAGAATTCCGGTGAACCCCTGCGTTGAGAAGGTTTCGCAATTATAATTTTTTTATACCGTACATTTGGAAGATACCTCTCACACAATGACAACTTTTACACACTGCATTACACTATTTTTAGTACCTGTTCCTTTTGACTCCGCCCATACATTAGCTTATAATACGTTGTACGTCGAAATTAATACAGAAATATCGCTGTATGACGAGTACGCCCATATTCCCAGTGCGGACGGAGTCGCCTAATGCCTGACTTTCAGGAAAGCGAAGCGCCGTTAAAGGCGTTGAAAGATAATCATGATGTTGACACCAGTTCACCCTAGCTCCGAGGATGGAAAATTAAATTAATCCTTCACTCAAAAGTTTCCCAGCGCACAAATTTGACGTCTGCACGAAAGCTTAGTGAGAATCAGAACAACATCGACGATTTTGCAAAGCCTTACTCACAAATATGAAAATTTCTCTTGAGACGTCAGTCAATCGGACAGAATATTATTGGTTATTCTCTAAACCAAAATGCTGAACTAAGAAGTATATTTTGTAAGCTTTTTTTATATATTTATAAAAACACCCCTTGATATTTATTACCATAAAACATCTTTACGTACCTCTTGTTTCTATAGTTTCATAAGTGATAGATATGGGTTTTCTAGAAACGACATTTTTGCAAGCTCTAGTCAGATCGACGTGACTTGATATCCATACTGTAGTATACATATAGGGAAAGACAGTGTCGATTGTAAGGGCGAAGCGAAATCTGAATATACGTAGAGAATTGAATTTGGGGTTGGCGTATATCGTAGATATTCCATTGAAACCGCTCCCGGCTACAGAATTCTAGATTTGATTGATCGCGTCGAAAACGCATTCAGTGACGTCGTACCTACATATAGATATATAGATCAATAGGTACTCAGAGAGATCATTGATCTCCCTGGTATGTAGAATGGATCGTCACATCGCGCACGTTATACGTATTTGATAGTAGCGTGTAGACAAGATTCTATTGCAATTGCCGAAATCATCAGTAGACTAGAAAATCATTAAATTCCTATGCGCCAGTAACTATGCACAGACGTTCATGCCTGTTTAATATTATTTCACATAAGTGATTGAAGTACTTACCGATATAGAAAAACGTACTAACTTGGATCGAGTAGCGATATTGCGACACTTACCTGAAAAATAAAAAATAGAATCTAAAATAAATAATCCGGTGACAAGAAACATATATTGTGCAACAAAGAATTTATGACTCTCGTCAAGGTCCCGGCGCATACTTTTTTAATTAATATTATACGTTTCTGCTGCGTCAATTTAACAGAATGCATTACGCACTCGTGCACAGATGCATTTTTTTTAGGGGGCGCGGATAATCTGTTCGATTTTCGCCATCGCGTATTTATTGCAGATTTGTACGAGGTGTATTGCCCGGGGAGAATATAAAAAAAATTTTTAATTAATCCCCTCGTACACGATTCGGTCGACGTTGATTTTAATTACTGTGAAAATACAGGAGCGTCATGGAGTAAATGCAATGTATACGTGAAACACCCTGTCCCTCCTCAATCGAGCCTTTCAGCATCACACAGTCCACCGTCCTCTGTGATGCAGAAGCGTCACGTTGGAATTAATGAAATATAGAAAATGTAGGGCATTATTATAACAAAATGCCGATAAGTTTTAAAAAAGTGATTAAGACAATAATGCGAATATACCTATATCCGTTGTTAAATAACCTGTAAATATGAATTGACATAGAGACTACAGTGAGTTGATGTATACGATTTTGGGTAACGTATACGGTGATCGGTAATAAACGTGACACGTACTTATGGTATATATACGAGAGTCGTCATCAAACTTTCATTATAGTGGCCAATAGTTATAGGGAATATGACGTCACTGTTAATGCCGCCAATCTATATAGATATAAAGACTATGCCAATATCATAGTCGTAAATGAAAGTAATTCAAGAGCATTAGGTATCATAGGTACTATTCGAAGCCTTATAGATCCTTTACACGTGTGCAACTGGCCTATGGCCAGCTGAAATTATAGGTTATTCAGCATAACTATGATCAATCTCTTAAATTACGTATCGGTTGGATATGTGCAGGATAAGGCGAGTGGGCAGTTTACAGTACTCGTAGCATGAAATTACAGTAATACTTGGCGAGTTCTTTCCTCTGTCTCTGTTAAAGGCAATATTAAAGGCGAGCATACTCGCTACGCGCTCCCGGGCTTTATGGAGATTGCCTTTTCGGTTAATTCCACGGGCTCGCTATTTTACGCGGCCACTCTAAATGCATAATATACTGAGATATGAGATATACGATGGGAACGAGGATGTGTCGAGAAATCATGAATGTAGCAGGGCTCATACGGAGTTCCGTTATAGTTGGATGTGAGCGTGATTGCGGTATGAGGTATCTGTAGCATGCGAAGGATAACGTGAATTTCGAGATTTTTCGAAAAATTTTGAAAAACATCTGTCTCCCTCCGTGGATAAATTGAAGATACGATAGGGGCAAAGGAACTATAGGGATCGATAGTTTGTCAATTACGCAGGCCAATAGCATTGGTATATAATTACGGAAGGAATCGAAGGATGCTGAAACTTTATATAAAACGAAAATAAAAGAAAGAAGATGGCAGCAGCATTGAAGATAAATGGTTTTAGTAATTGACAAATTAAACTGAGGCGCGAGACTGGTGAAAAAGTCCATTTACCAAGG
Source organism: Trachelus tabidus (assembly GCA_030142655.1). NCBI lineage: Eukaryota > Metazoa > Arthropoda > Insecta > Hymenoptera > Cephidae > Trachelus > Trachelus tabidus. Next base: position 43,453 of record JARQTI010000481.1, read on the forward strand.
AGAATATCTTTTGTCCGGAACTCCTTAAAGTTTAAACAATTAATATATTCTATGCTGTACTCCCCCACCTACGGGAGGACTATACAGTAGAATCGTCTGTGCTGTCGCATCCCTGAAGCCGTGTTTCTAATTAAAGCAATTATAAAGAGTCGGATCCTGCGGAGGTATAAGACCCTGGCGCTTCGCTTCTAATGGCGTTGAGTGCAGATAGACTGAACGAAGTATAATTGAGTACTGTATAAATAAGATTACGCGATAAATGTACGTAGTTAATTTTCAGTTCGATGATTAAGATTCAATTCATTTGATATTAGAAAGTTTTCGAGTTTTAATTCATGCAAACATTTATCACGTGTTTTGCCTTCTCTCTTCAAAAATACATTTTGAAATAGTTGAAATTGAACATTTTACCTTTTCGCTAAATATTAAAAAATATTATTTACTTATAGTGCAAGGATAATTACAGCTATATATATATATATATATATATCTATCATGCTCAAATAAAACTCAAAGACTTGAATACTGCAAAATATATTCGTAGCAGGAATTGACGTGTGCCATCGACTACGTCATACACGTAGCGAACGATCGTTTGCCTCTCTATTGAAACGGCAATCTCCGCCATATGCCGTTTTTAGAATTTCTCTTGACAAAAAAAAAAAAGAAATAAGAAAACAGAGATGTAACACCATTTGAGAAACGTTCCCTTTTGTATTCCGTCGTGTGTGGCAATCGTCACAACCCATAATACACTTTTCTATCTTAGCTGTGAAGTTAGTAAATTCGCTTCTGCGTTTCGCGCAACGAAGGAGCGAAAAGATAGAAAAGAAACGAAGAAAAAAAAATGACAAAGATGAAAACGTTAGATGAGGAACATAGCGAGAAAGCATCGCTGCGGGTTATGCATCCCAATGTGACGTTGACTAGCGGCAAGAAGGGTCTCCCAGCCACCAATGTGTTTTACACGTCTTTCTTCGCGACTGTGCCATCTTATAAGGTTACAGAGCATCCGCGTTTTCCTCTTTGGCTGATATGCCGGGTATTTGCGTGACTGGCGAGAGCAACCAGACTCACTAGGGATTTCTATTCACGGCGCCGCAGGTTGTTTGCCTCCAATACCAGTTCCAAAACCCAAGGCTATCCGTGTGCTGGGCTTCCACTTCCCAACGGCATTTCCGCGTTTCACGACTCCCGTTACTGGTCTTGCCGAAAATAAGCTGAGACTTTTGGCGTTCTCTTGCGTGCACCGAACGTGAGGAATAGTAAAATATAGTGTAGCAGCTATACCGTAGAATCACCACATACTAGGTACACCGTAGCACAGACATTCCAACATCGGTACACGGCGTAAGTAAATATCTATCGTCAATTCCTTTTACACGAAATGGTTGAAATCGTTCGAATCGATCCGAGGGACTGAGAAATTTATTTTGACGACAAGAACAAATTTCCTTGGTAATAATGTCAAGCTTGCAAGGGCACCCTTACGCATATGGCCTCTGGTTGGTAGCATTTCGAAGATACGATCCTTTCCATTTTTAAAGGGAATTTTGCATTTCGTATACGTTGTACATTCGAATTTTATGGAAAAACGTTGAACCGACGTATCCTACCCCTGGCGACCCTTACGTCATATACCTCACTATTATTATGCTATAAGCCATTAAAGGACCTACCATGCACGGTGTGTTTTCCCCATATGGTAGGGGGAACCCTACTTCGTAAATGGTATTATATTGGTAATCGATATATTCTTTATAATAATATCGCTTACTTCAGTGATGTTTGAACATTCTGCACAAAGCCGCAGATTCGTGGAAATTATGTCGCGACAATAATTACATAAAGATCCGAGATTATGTAATATATTAATAAAAATTCCTAATTTATTTGACACAACATATGGCACGTCATTCAAATTAAATTCTATTCAAATTTACCATTTCTATAGGTATTTCGCACATCGTACAATTAATAATGCATTTTTCAGCTGGGAAAAAGTGTCTGCTGCGGTTCAAAGGGCGAATGCATAACTGTACGTACATACATGCAACACTTCTCTTTCTGAAACGATTTACTTTTTATTAGGAAACGGCCAGTAACATGGGGAGCAACGGATTGCCAAGCGATAACTGCTTTGTCTGACGTGAAAGGAAGGGATAACTCCTCTATGCACCTGGTACACTTCATATCCCCTCTTCACCACTTCTCTCCCTCTCAACATTCACCCCCTTTTGAAACGGCTCGGCACCGCGGATTCCCGTGGGGTACCAACTGCTGATCAGGAAATCGAAAGGTCGCTCTTATATAGTCGCACGAGCAAATACATTCCTCGGGTTCCTCCGTTTGCATTGGATTTGCTTGCCGTGCTGGGTTCGTTAGTATACACTCAGACTGCCCGCGGCATTATTCAGTGAACTTGTAGACACAATCCCATAAGGAATGGGAGTAACGTAGAGGGGAGAAACGGGAGGATCAGGAGAAGAGGGAGAGAGAGAGAAAGAGAGGGAAAGCGAGAATGGATGCAAAGGGAATGAATGACCAAGCCTGTCGGTACAAATGGATATGAGTGAACAAAATTTGTTTTCTCCCTTGAGTATAGTACACGTGTATAGTCAACCTGGCAAATCGTATTTTCCATGATTTTTCCATTGGGACTTCATTCTCAGATTCGCGAACCGCTGTCAATACTTTTTCAAGCCGAATGCGAAAACCAGTCGGTTATACTGTTAAGGAAAATACTCCTCACGTCGTATCGTTCAGCCACCGACTGGAGCGTTGCTTGCTTATCGAATGGATGCTGCTGTATTTTTAGTTTGCAGGAATTGTATTTACGGATACCACTGTGCTCAGCTACACGCTTTATAATGGAATCTACCTGTGTGTATACATATAGGCATCTATACTATATACATAATGCATCTATCGCCCTGGGTACAAGGTTGGCGTATATTTGGTGCTCCTGCTAACGGCAAACAAAAACAACGTAAACCCGTCCAGTGCGTATCTATGTACCTTCAAAGTTAACAGAAACGGGCCGTTACGTACGGTCGATAAAATGGATCACGAATCCTTGTTAATAGTGAATACCTTTTAGGTCGTTAGTTTCAATAGCTTAGTATGGATTGCATCCTGGTCTAGATAGACTACTGGTTTTATATAGCAAATACTTTATCATGGTAACCCATCTTCGAACAACTATTCGGTAATAGTTGAATGTACACGTGCGCCGATATCTACGTGTATAGAGAAATTTGAAATGATGTATCCAACGTAAAAATAGCATTTTTAAAAGTCAAATTAAAGTGGCCAGTACGCGTGGGTCTACGAGATACATATGTAACGGGATGGTTGAGTGTTTTCATAATCCGAAATTGAGGTAGCGTAACATTCTCACACGTATTCGCATAGGAATTGGTTGGATACGGGTCAACGGGTTAGTACGAATTTTAATAGTTGGCTAACCTCAAATTTCTTACTTTCCACTTCTTAATGACCAATTATGACGGCATGGTATGGATTCGCGAGGCGTAAACTGTTCAATACAAGCTTGCGTCAACTACACTGGGGAAGGAGAGGACTGGGGGTAATCGTATTCGACTGATTGTGAGTCACGTTACCTCCATTACATCGGGATTTCGAATAATTTAGTTTACGTATACATATACAGATATATAGGAACATACTATTTACCTACAAAACGTCGTACAACTACAGTTAAAGCAAAGTAAACCCTTCTAAGTTACCACCCAACCGTTGTAATCCAAGTTGTCCTAAAGACTTCGATGGGGTAACACAGAAAGGATAGTATAGGTATTATTTTACTGGAAAATAGTACAAATATGAGTGTTTTACAGAAGCAGCATCTAGTTAAAGTCGTTCTAATTGTCGTAGGAATTATATTAATTGTTATTAAGAGTACTGCACAATATATTAATATATTTTCTACTATATTCCACTTATAGGACCTTTTCGTAGTGAAGATAAGTATTGATGTCTGCAAAGCAGTCAGGGTTTCCTCGAGTCCTTTCCTTTTCTTTAATGTCTCCTATGTTAACTAGCAAGAGTAGCGGAACAGCGTACCAGTGCCAAAAAGCAGTTTCTTTAAATTTACAGCTCCGCTGAGAAGCAGTTTCGACCTTGGCCCAGTAACAATGCATGGTAGATACGCGGCTGAATAATTCCAGTAAAAATATTTTCCAGCTTCGACGTCATATACCATCTGCTACTTCCAGTCGATTTCCTAAACTTCTCGTAGATTTTGTTCAGTGAGGCGTTAAGTGTAGTATGCGGAATGGCCAATCGGCAATTACTTTGTAAATGCCGAACACGTTCGCCCAAAGCAAAACTGGCTGATTGATAAAACCGCGGAAATCGAAGTGCGAATCATATTTCGTGTGTGATGTGCGCGGAGAATCATTCGTCCATTTCGTGAGAAATAGTTGAGAGAATAATATGAAATTATTCATATTTATCGTTAACACTTTGCACTTGACTTAACAAAATGGCGAAACGGTCAAGTGCAACTTTATGGAAGAAATAAATCCTACGTAATAAAATATGAATGCGCACGATTAAACGACATTGAATTTTCAATGTAAAACAAAACGATATTTAGTTTTAGTGAAACCTGCAACTAATGAAGTTCAATAAATACGTCTGAAACCTGACCTGGGTCACGCAGCTCAGGCAACCTTGATCTCCCCAACCGCAAAGGTTAGGACTGCGGTAGGACGGGGGGGGGGGGGCTGCAGAACAAGAGTATTGGAATGCGGAAGAACGTATCGGTCGTCCCATTGTGACAAAGTAAGACAGACTATATAGCTAGATAAGTTGTCATGTACAGATATAGATAAATAGATAAACGATGCAGATAATTTTTTTTAAAGATTCCTTATGAAAAATAGCGCGAAAGATTCGCATAAGCATAAATCACCGGCATCGAGAACATCGATGTTATTCTCTAGCGGCGTTTCTCACTCTGTCAATTTCAAAGAAACGTAAGAAGCTGCGGCTTCGTATGGTTTGGCAGGAGTTGCCATAAAATATGGACGTGTATATGGTCCTCATTTTTTACCACTTGCTGACAGAGGCATCCATACCTCGCATGGTTGGGCACATATAACTGCTTCATTTTTTTTTTCTCTTTATTCATACGCATGACACTCCATCCACCGGATTCACAAATGTTTTTAACGTCATGGCTATCCACGTTATTCAGATACGAAGTCAGATAACAGCGTTCCCTAATTACATGAACACAACAACCATGGGCTGAGAGTACGAATGGCTTCGAGGTAGCGGTGAAAAAGCTGCGAAATTTCCTATTGTCCTCGTGGGCGAGTTTACGGGTCTTTTAAAAATACGTGTGTTCAATAGTAGAACGAACGGAGTAAAAATAACTGCTCGACAAATCGTAAAGTCGTATCGGCACGTGAAAAAGCAAAGGAAATTTTCATCGAACGAAAAGATGGTTTAAAAATAATGTCAATAAGGCAAAACGTATTTCGCCGCTGAAGTGAAAATCTCACGATGGAATTCACGGCGGGAAATAAAGGAATGACTTTCGTGACGAAATGTCCCAGTAAAACTCTTATACCATTTCGTTATATACCAAGGACTGCAGTATTGATTTTTTTATCGATTTCATCTCGCAATATGCATATATCACATCGAAGTAGATGCATTACATATGCCCGTGCAGGTAGACCCACATGTAATTGGATGGGCGTGTATCGGTACTACCAGAATATAGAAAAAGGCTTTCGCCATATGCATCATGACGCGTATTGAATACGTAACCGCTTCTATCTCCATACGACATCATCTTTGTTCTGCGTTATGTATTTTCAGTATGGTTCGATGCAGTTAAATGGAACGATATCTCCGTTGATTGTAGGGTTGAACGTACGTAGCAGTAACGTGTATGAGGGTCGTCAATATGACTAGTAAAATATTCTCAGCGATGCATCGACTTCCCCCTTATTCGAGGGATATAAGAGAATCCATTGAAAAAGAGCTCGCGATTCTCTTTGACGGCGTATGAATTCGCAAAAAAAAACAAATAATATGAATACCGTATACGCATATCGATATGGACAGATATAAAGGCTTCATCGGTATAAAAAGTATATTCCTACGTACTACGTAATATGTGCGTATGATATAGTCAACTACTCTCATAGAAGAGATCGCAGTGTGAAAAATTCTCAGACTACTCCCGTCTCTTTCTTCCCTTACACTTCTTTTCGTCAAGAAATAGACAATGCCTCGTCCCCTCTGAATTCTCGATTTTCATGCCCGAGCAAATATTCCTGCACTCTCAACGCTATATTGTGTTTGCTTATTTTACAATGGAAGTCGAGGTGTATACGATTTTGCGTCCTCCGCCGTGCAACGGGTTGAATAATGTCCTTAGATGCGAGAAGAAGCGTGGCTCGACTACGTGATCCTTATATTCCACACATGGCCAAACTGTGGCAGAGCAATGCATACACTGCATTAAAATATACGGAGAAACAATTCCAGTGGCCTAGTTCAAAACTCTAACAGCTGGAGGATTCTTCGTAAGAGATTGTCCGCCTTCGGTGGTTTAGGTTATATATTAGATATATCTATATACTAGATATATGCTATAACATCCTTGGCTCGCGAGATTAGATTAGTTCACCAGGACTTCCAGGACTAGTGCATCAGACAAGGTCATACGTGATCATTAGAGAGATTCGAAACACGTTTGAAAGGACATCTATAGAGAATTCAATGCTCGAGTTTCTGCTCGCTATCTGTTATTGCGGATAAGTTACGCGGTCGCAATTTCAGATTAATGATATTGGCTCGATAATGATTATTATATTGATTTTTCTACAACGTACTCCGTCGCACCATATACTCGTACTTGACAGATACATATATTGACACTTGGGTGTCAACCAAATTTAGAAATACCAAAAAATTTCAATTTATATAATCAATAAATCATAAAACAAATTTCCATTTAAACGTAGATAATTCAGAGTATAGCCCCACACCCCTTCCCTCCCTTCCCAGGATAATTGGAATGATTACGCGTTAAGTTAGCCCAAGACGTGCTATCAGACATGCAAAGCAATACCCGCGTCTATAATGATTGATGAAATAAACCCGAAATTCCCGAAGCACGAGATCAGGTACCAGATTTAAATTGAGTTCTCAAGCGTACTAGAGTTTCCCGCAGTTGCAACTATACATCGATGCAGGCCATCCTGCAGAATGCACACGGCTTTCATCCGTCCATGTAACACCTTCTGGGGTGCGCAACACAAATGGAATTAGTAACGTGATAATTACGACGGCGATAATACAGCGTCGTATAACGGAGACATTTCCCTGCCACTGTTCTTCAGCACGGGCTTTGTCCGTACTCTCACGTCCCTGGGATACCCGTAGGACAGCTATCCGCCAAAGTATCGTGATATTTCCCAGTCCTGAGGCTTCCTCGAGTATCACAGAGATATTATTGCCAATCTGAATCGCGATACGGCACGATTGAATCCACAGATTCCTCAAAGCGTGTCGTATCGGGGCAACGTCCGACATTGTCAGTGGACATCGACGAAATCGAATATGCGACACACTTAACTTCATGAAATTCGAAAAGGTTGTTCTTGAAAAGCCTAACGCTAATAAGATTGCGGAAAAGGCCCCAAAATTCTTTTTCATTTTGCCTGATATATCTTTAAACGCATGTCTGTGCTTACTGACAACAGAAATAGAATCAGAAGCTTAAGGATGCCGATGACGTACGGTTACTGTTTAACATTTGTCAAAATGGAAAGCTCATTGATGACTATATCATACGGATCTGTATAACGGAGATACCTGTAGTTCCCTTGAAAAATGCCAAGGGTCCAGAAGTGATATAGCGTCGAATATGTCCGAGCGAGGTACCGTGCTATCAAGATGGCCATCGTCAAACTAAGCGGCAATTTTTCTCGTTCTTCTCGTGAATTTCCGACATCGTTCACGTGCAGGTCACTTCGTAAGCGTCGGTCGACACGTGCTTTTTCTGGATTTTCGTATAACACGCTTTATCGATGGGAACGCTGTGTCATTCGCAGTGCAACCTGGGGGATCATCTTGACGTAAACTACAAATTTTTACGTCTAGCTTAAAGTTTTAAGTCGTCAGGAAGAAATTTATTAACATATATATATATATATATATATACATATATATTTATATATATATTGTAGGATAAGATCTTAAGGAAATAGAATTTCACAAGTCAATGAAATCTGGTGATAATTCGTTTATTTTGGCTCTTCACGGCGGCCAGTGCCCAACTAACTCTTTTCTCTCTGTCCGCTGACCTCTCCTTACCCCACACACTCGCACACATACTCGTACTCTCACACAGTCATACGTAACGCACACGCTCTCGCACTCACACCGGCATTCTTACTTATTTGCTACAATATATATATGATATATTAGTTGCAAAAAGTTTTGAGACCCTTAAAGAACACAACCCGCGAGGCACAGGCAAATAGTGGCTCTGAACACATCCCGTGGGCAGGATGATTGTGTTTTCCTCGAGTCCAAAATGTAAATAACAATATCAGTGAGTCAAATTATACGAGTGTTCTAATGCATACCAAACATGGAGAGATTGTCAGTACAGTACATTCCTTTAACAAAATTGGTAACAACTGATTACCGTGCGAACATTTGTATATCTTGTATATATACAATAAATCAAGTATCGTTACTGGAACACTTGTTCTTATCAGTGACCAAAGGGATTGTATGTCACAGTCGTCAAATATTACATTACAATATTTGACCTCCTTGCATATAATACAGAAGACCACGAAGAGGCCAGAATTTCTCCGCAAACGTATCATAGTAAATTTCGAAAATCATACCTACGCTATCTATACAATCACTGTAAAAGAGCTGTGTGCAAGGGAAACGAGGGAAATGCAAGAAGGAAATTACTAAAGTTATATAACCGAAGTCTATGATACCTTATCAATACTAAATCGTAATTGTCTTTATGTAACGCACGTTGCATGCATCGCACCAAGGCCTGGTGAGAGAAACAGTTTAATGATTCTTATAATAGACTCTAATCACATCTCAATAATCATTATACTCATTATTAAGAAAAAGTGCGTATTAAAGCATCACCTTTAAGCACCTGTCACAATGGTTATACTACCAGGATATGATTTGATAACTAACCTCTCTGTCAGACCCGTTCCTGTCTTCTTCTATCTCAATGTATATTCAGACAGTATATCTTCTTATCCTCGACTGTATACCATACAGTAGTACAAGGTTGAGTATACCATGTGTCACAATATCATAACACGGATACAGCACATTACGAACTATCGCACGAGCATTGTATAATACACCACCAGATTGAGGATATCTCTTGCAGGAGATTGCACTTGGTAGTCAAGTCACTGCACATGAAGCTCACTGTAATCACGTTTCATATTTTGATATAAACAAGGTAATACGGTAGTACTGTTATACCAGACTGAGCAACATCAGCACTGTGCCCGATTCGCGTAGACGACCTGAGAGAGGATGACGGAGAATCGAATCGGAGGAAAGTGCGGAAGCCATGAGGAGTCTCTACCACCACTGCTATGTGAGTCACGAATGACATGGCGTGCCAATGCGTCACATGATTAGAAATGCACCTTGTGAAGATGATAGTGCTATCAGTTTTTTAATTCAGTCACAAAGGAAACGTGGAGTATAGTGTGTGAACTACGGTTCTAAGTAACCGTGCCCGCCCGTGGGTACTATCAGACTACTAGTAGTACCGGGAAACTTCTGATGGCTGCAGACTTCAGACCGGAAGTCGTATACCACCAATGGTCAACTAATGTGGTGACTAGTTGGGCCGCCAGTCTGTTAACAGCATTCCTATGCGTTCTCTGAATCACGTGTCGGAGGCACGTAGTCGGACAGTGTCAGACCTCATCGTCAGTCCAAAATACCAATCCTGGTACCTTATTGGTATACATTCCGTTGACAATCGCGACACTCCGTGTTTATTGAGACTTGTAATATTTTGTTTTACTTGAAAGAGAAAGGTGCATGGAAAGAGAAAGGTACGTTTCGATTTCATTCAGGGTATATCGGTTAGATCGTTATGCATACGATAGTCGGTCCAGGAGTAAAGTAGATTAAAGTGACAGATGGGAAAACGTGTTTCCGTGCTAGGGCCTCTGGTAGCAAAATTTCTCAATTGCCAATGCTATTTTACTAAAGTTAATGAATTTTTTTAGTACTGATTTCCATTGATTTGTCACAAAAATTACCTTTGGTAAAAATATATTGTTAACAGGCAATTTTGCTATTTCCACATTTTTCCACTTGTCACTTCAAGTTATTTTGGTTGCAAAACGACTACAGGCATTTGGATATGTAAATAAGTCGCCTTTACGGTAACCAGAATCGACCTGGAAATCTGATGATTCAGACAGTCTATGAGTCATCGTCAATGGGCAGGAGTGGTATTTCTTATACATGTTCTCCTACTTCCTTCAGAAGACTCATTTTCCATATATCTCCATAGTACATAATCTATGCTATACGGTATTGCATAGTACGTGGGACTGTTACGTGCAACGCTTATGGCTTTCGCAGAAAGTATCGAACGATGAGTCAAACGTTAGTTTAGTCTTTAGTAGGTATTAACGCCTGAAGTAGGAGCACCACGCTAACGGCAACGTTAGACCGGTTGCCTGCTGGCGGCACGTGCTCCTATAAATTCTCATACTATCCTTCGTAATGGGCTCTACGGCAAACCGCTAGGCAAAGGATTTAACTTCATATACAAGTATAGCAAAAGCAGCAAGCAGCCAATCCAAGAGGTAGAAAAATGCTCTTAGCTCAAAGTATCTCTCGTAAACGGTCAAGATATATACTAAGGAAATTTCACGTAGGAGAACCATATTGGGTCTCAAGATTCTCATCACTTTCTAGTTTCAAAATAAGCAATTAGATATTTTCTTCATCCGATGTATCAAAGGAGAGTCGAAAATGATAAAACATTCAGAAGAGAATAAGCTGAATCGTCTGACGCAGCTGTGCACGTGATATGGAAAACGTACCATATTCGGCGACGCATTTGCGATCAACTGATTACCATAACTCGCGCTAACGGCTGCTTCCTCCCCCTATGCAACGCGCAATGGGCTATATTAATCGCATAACGGACTGTTGCGTAAGGCATTCTTTGCATTGTACAATGGACGCAGATGCGATCACGTGCAATGAACAGTGCGCGAAGGATCGATAATGCATTATCATATAATTCAAGAGAGCAGGTCCTCGTATAATTTTTCTGCATGATGCATCATTGGATGAATTGGGTGAAACAACCTTAAGACGTTGGTATCTTCTGTAAGGGAATGCTGAGAAGGGTAGAAAACAAGTTAAAGTGTCGATGATGTCGCTTGTGGACTTTCGTCTAGTAAAGACGGCAGGTTGAACTCCAGTGGGAAACCAAACTTATTTAATGAACGGACAACGCGAGGCGTCTCGGGTCACTCGGATCCGTTCCTTCTCATCATGGAGGATTTCAGCAACGAGGTTTCGCCAACTTCCTGAATCCGCGGCTTGAAAAGGATCTAGCCCGTACCATTTGCCGGCTGCTCGTTGCCCTCGGAACTGCTCGAAACTCCCTAATATAATTTACCCCGTTGGCAAAGCCGGCATTCTGGACGGCTCTCCGGAATACGCACGTCAACTTCGTTAAGAGATTATTTCAGTACAATAATAACAGGAGATATCTGCAGTCAGAATATAACTAGGATTCAAAATGTCCCTAGTTCTACAAAATATCTAAAAAGTATACGCACCTGTTACTGATTCGATCGTATATTTATGAAATTTATACCGTCGATTATTGAGATATAAAAATAGCAAGAAATATGAAGTGCAGTGTATAACATGCATTGTGACCTAAAGTGAAATAGAAAAAGTCGTGGTAAACTTATGGCAATACGTGGCGGCTATTGTACTCTGTACGTTTTGCACGTACCTCTGAGGCTATAAAATTGTTCGCTTGCCCTGTGCAATGTAATCATATGCAATTGCAACTTTTTGCATGAACAAAACGATTCATATACATAAAGTGCATATGCATATCGCTGTACAACACAGCTTGGCAACAAGGTAAAAATTGGCGACTGCAAATTGAAATTGATCGATATACGTCCTCCGTATCGGTGGTACGTCACAGTGAATGTAGGTCGCAATTAGTAAGTTAACGATATACTGCAGACTGAAGTAGACACCTTTGTCTACTTTTTTTAAACGTGGAAACGTACACAGATGATTGCGTGAGCAAATTCATTCGAAACATGTCTGGACTCACGAGTGAAAAATATGCATTCACGTAGAACACGTTCTAAACAACCATTTCTATTTCGCGAATGACATAGGGGGACAGGAGAGGTTGAACTGGCTGACATTCGCACGCCTTCCTCTCCATTGACAGGATCCTTTTGTTTCTCGCGATAAATCAATATCGGCAGATTGCTGTTGTCGTACGGGCCGACAGAGCGGACGAGGATTAAATCGAGGGTGAGGATTTTTCAATCGATTGCAACGTTCCCGTAAATAGCAAAAAACATCTCTGATACTACAGAGGGAGTACAATGGGAGGAGGATGAGAGGGATCAGGTAGACGAGAAGAGGGTCGGAACGAGAGAGTCTCGAAAATGTTAATAATCCAGAAAATACGGGTACTTGAAAAAAAAAGAGAAAAAAGAAATCAACAGACAATAAAGCCACTGAAAAGTTAGCCGGGAGATGAACGGATTATATTGTGCTTCATGAAAGCTGGAAACCCGTTCTAATCCGATACTGTCCTGACCAGTTTCCTTCTATGATGAGACACTTGATTAATTCGGGGAGGTCTCCGTAATCTGCCGAGCGGGAAAAGAACCAGCCATTCATCACAAGCACTTCTCCAGGCGAGAAGAATTCTCTTGGCGTCTCGACGCGTCATGGACATAAAAAGAGACTAATCGCACAGAGGGTGTCAAAGCGTTACTAAACGCGTATATATATACATGACTTGCAGTATGGATGTCTGTATCAGCTGTGCATGCTTCGGTTGACAATTTAATTGCAACCTCAGTTGGTCCACAGGCTTCATCCGACAGCGCCGGACGATAAGAGAGAAACGAAAGGCGTCGGATATCCTGACCCGTGGGATCGCATCAAGACCCAGTACAGTCTCCGAGGATGAATTTTGAGGTCCGCACAAGTTTAATTGGATCTCCCCCATCCTTCTCAAATTATACTTTTTCAAGTCGACATCATCCCAGCTTACGACGCTTTTGGTATACCAAAATCGAGGAAACAGACGGTCCAGGACAAAAAATCTGCAATTGATTATCAACAAGCATCTTGATCCGATAACAATAGCGAAGCCACAAAGTAAAGGGCGGGTGCCTAAACTATCGCTCAAAAAAAAACTCGTAAACCACTTACTTGTTTTTACATCGAAAATCCATCCCCAAAGTTTACCTTCACGGAGTACTTGCCAAAGTTTCTCAATCAGCTTACTGATAATTGAATAGGTATTTTATGCGCATCCAAAACCCTTTTCGAAAGGTCTCAAAGCTTTTTCAGCATGTATAATCGATTATATGGTGGTTTGCTTTTCCCTATACTCATCGTGAGTGAGCGAAGTCTCGGGATGTTGCCGCTCAAAGACGTTCCTCTACGACCTCTGACTTTCTAAGATCGACATCGCGTCTCCGTCGCGTTCCTTGCATAACTTTCAGGCTTCTAATGAAGTGCCACGTATTCGACGTGACCCGCGTGATCGCTATAGTCGCAAACTTTATAGCTTTCCTATCTCCGATCATCTGAAGAACGAGAACCTCTAGACTCAGCATCTTACCGACACAATCGACAAATCTACTCAGATGACAGTAGATTATTAGAAAATTGTTATAAATAATCCCTCGGATGACGTTCACAGTAAAAATCGCATGTACCACTATAACCTCGTGTCTTTAATTGTACGAATCCGTGAATATTCACTCCCCGTAATTCTACGCGATCCGATATGTGAGAAGCGCTATTTTTATTCGGATTTCACATGGAACTAAAGTGCAGCAGGTGAAATGCATCGGGTTATACGCAACCCCATTGCGCGATATAGGATTATTTATATGGCACGTGGTGGACCTTCGAAAATCCTAAATCGGACAGAACAAAATTGTTTACGAGCAGTTTGAGCCCCGGTACTATTCCCTGAATGAGTGATACATTCTCTACGGTAAGTGCAATCGATACATGAATATCACATGCTGCATTGGAAAAATTGCCAAAACAAAAAAAAATTTCCTCCATGCATCGCAACTCGTCCGATCCTTTTACGACTCTATCAGTTTCCTGTCAAAGCCGCAGCAGTTTACGTGGATTTACCTCGGTGGATCAAGCAAAGAGGAAGCAAGGGAAATATGCAAATTTATGTATGAGACAGAGTTACGTTACGCCATTGGCTCTCGTGGCAAGAAGTTCGTTATCAAGTTCGAAAGCCGCGCTATTTCGCATCGAGTTTCACTACGTTTACGCATCTACCGCCTGAGGCGACATTGATTTGCATATCGAGTGGCAGTCTCGCAGAATGGTCTACGCTGATACTAAACTAAGCTATTAGGAAACGCGGAAGCGCAAGCACGTTAACCCGCCATGCTATCAACAGCTTTATTGACATATAGCAGGATCCGCTTCCCGTGAAAACAAACACAGCAATCAGCTACTAGAAACCTGCACATGCATGTTGCACCGATGCTAATTATACAATATCGAGACTCTATAGGTATAAGTATATAAAGGGTGTTTTTTTAGAGGTATACAGATTTTATAAAAATGTTCGTAAGCCAAGATCTTTTCGCAAAATCTTCCACAAAGTGGATGGACACAGCACCAATTGCTGTGCACGACGGCGTTTCGACTCGTTCGGGTCCTCCTCAACACTACGCTCCACAGCAGCAATGACTTTTTCTGTGCGCACTGTATGGCGTCTTTGTGGATGCGTATTATCAACTAGAGTGTGCGTAGTTCGAAAACGATCCATGGTTATCCGAATAACTTCCTCGGATGGACGATTATGTCGACCGTAACATGGACGTAGCGCACGGTAAATTTGGCGAACCGAGCCATGATTTTCAAAATAAATTTGTACAATTTGCAAGCGTTGTTCCGATGTAAGTCTATTCATGGTGAAATGGCAAAACGTACTAACCACAAATCATCTGTCAACTGTCAAATTAACAGTCACTCCAAACAGTGTTGCCAATTTAAAAACCAAACCTCTAAAAAAAAACACCCTTTATATATATAATATAGCAATTGGCAAGAGGAATTCTTGAACCAATCAAAATCTGAAATATAACCCCAGCAGCAAATAAACGCCATAACTTACTCAACTGACAGTAACGAAATCCGCGTGTATGTACGCAGGAAAATCATTAGCCGCGTCATGAGTTATCAAAAGAAAGTAAATTTAATTATCTATAATCAAAATCCATGAATTATCGTCCAATAAGTCTCTCGCGGAAATCCTGTTCACAGACAATATTGCTGTCTCAGCCGTCGACTTGTCGCGACGCTAGGGCAGACAGTAGGATCACCCAAAAGGGTGGCTGGCCTGCGGCGTCGTTTACAATCGGTTTGAAAGCTAGAAAGCTCAAACTTCACGTTGTCAGCACGTAGACAATGCTGAATCAGTTCGAATTAGCTAAGTTCCGTGAAAAAAAAAAAAAAAACGTTCTTCCCCTAATTCCTATGATACACAAATCGAATCGTGTATCAATCATATATAGTATAGACATTTATCTCGCTAGCGGATAAATGGATAAGCCAAGAATACCGTCCAATGATAAAAACCAAAATAACCAGGAATAATAAATCGTATAAAATAACGCAAATAAATAGAGGATTTATCTCCTAATATGATGGTGAAACCATTGCCGCTAGAGCATCCCCCCTACTTCGTGTCTTCCTACAAAGTTTGACGTTTCAATCCCCAACGAATTTATAACTCCCAAAACGTGACTCTTCAACCTCATAACGTACAGAGGGGTTACCAGGAATATTTTTTTCACCTTAATCAAGAGATTCTGCGAATGTTGGAATAGCGACATGGTCTTTCCATTGTCCGATCCTGTATGACGGGTCCGAGAGGGATATCCCCGAGGTCGACAGGAGTGAGCGCTATACGGAATTGCTTGCGCGGAGTGCAAGGGTCCGTCCAACAGAAATTAAATTTGTCCCGTTGTGCGCGGTCACAATGAGCCGGATGAGGGGCTAGGGATTAGTGTCAACCGAATCCCATGTCCGCCGTCGCCATAGAGGCGCTGCTGACTCCACATTCACAAGGGTATTTTATTGTCCGACCCGGCCAAAGTAACAAGGATGACCATCATACAGAAGAACTGCTCCTGTATCCTGGATATGGCGACATTGTCCAAGTTGACTGTTAACCCGCGCAAAATCATTGTGCAATATTTTCATCAGAGAGACTATTATAGTGCAGCAAGACGAGTTATTATTGATCATCGTTTGATCGAACGTTAACAAAGACCTCGTACGGAGGATACCTCATTGCTGAATCTCCACGTAGAACCTAACGGTAATTGAATTAATTCTGAAGGGCTCGTTACGTAAGTGAATTGTCCTCTGCTCATGTGATGCCAGAGCGTAACATAAAACGCGCTCAAACTGCAAAACCCGTGCCAAGAATTCTCTGCGAGTTTTAGACATACGCGAACATGTTTACCGAATGACTGGGCCCTTTTTGACCAGGAATTAAGATCGGCGGGAACCTTTTCTCTCTATCGCGAGATAGGAAATTCATTCCCATCGATATATCCGGGGATGATGTAGGTATCGCCTCCAGAATTTCCTATCGCTTTGTGGTACACTGAAGATTTACGGCTTTGAACGGTCGGTACGTTGACGTTGTACCGCAGCTTGTTCTTGCGAGTTAAATGGCTTGTAATACCGCGGATTAGAAAACCATTATTTGCATGCAGATCACGCGGAAACGGTAACTGAGCCTAAATAAGCCGGGACGACTGAACGGCCAGATGCGCCATCTCGGGTGGCCGAAGTGATTGGTAACTGCGTGACTATAGGGCTATATTGATTAAAACGATGTAGGCGGCATTTAATTCTTTCAATATGGAATTATATGTGATAACTGTTTTATGACCCTGTTGCGTTGACTACTGTTAGATTTTCAATAGAAACGAGTGACTGTAAAAGTAGTGCTGATAATCTGGCCAATAATTTTTAAGTATGCCAACTGACCTTTATGACACCTTTTAGGGGTACTTCGAAGTACGATCTTTGGCTATAAGTCGTGGGTCTGTAATAAATACAGTGTTAAATCAACCTATAGCTATCGTAATCGATGCTCCCCAGCCTCAGTAGTCTGTCTGCTACTTCGATAATTACGTATAATTGGAACCTACTACCGGACGTAGAGGTAATTAGTGCTTGATTGTGGGACTAGAGCAACGGTTACATACAAGTAAAATACAAGTAAAATATATATGTATGTGATCCAATACAGCTATGATTAAAAAATCTGTTTTAACCTGTAGTCTCCAACGATATCTGTTGCTGCAGATAAATTACAACGAGGGAATAAGTAACGAAATGGCAGTAGAATCCTTATTATGTCTAGAATTTACTCTAGTTGAACATTTTATTCTACGTGCATATATATAAAATATACACACATATATGTCGACTCTTTGCCACGTGAATTAAATCTCTTAAACGTACCTCAAAGTGAAATCTATGTACACGGAGCTTATTACCCGTAAGAGCCAATGTGAACTGGTTTTCAGAGTAAAGCGAGGCGTATGAAATCAAAGGTTTGTTTGAGAGGATTATCACAAAAAAAAAACTCAGAAAAAAAAGGTCAGAATCAAGAAGCTTATTGTCCCGAAAATTCAGGCCAACTGCAAAAATGCTAAAATCATTAGCGTGACGGATATACGCGATTCAATTTTAGACGATTTGCTACGTAGGTAACGAGTGAAATTAATTTTTGTGAATAAAATCTACCGGGTGGACGAGAAGGAGGGTGTTAAAAAATTTCACGAATGAAGAGTGCCAAGACTGGAAGTGAATAAATAAGGTCTTCCTAGGTACGTAGAACTTTCGTGCCTGCGGGCTTTATGAAATATTCCATTCAGGGTAATATTTAATGCCGAGTTCCTTGCTACATTTCTGCAGTAGTCAAAAGTGCAATTAGTCCTTCCTTCAACCGTGCTATCCTTCCTTCCTTCCTTCCTTCCTTCGCTCCCTACTTCTCCGCCCTTCTTGCTTCCTTGGTTACCACTCCTCGCACGATGAAAAACTTTTCTGCATCGCGAAGATTCGGACCTAGTCGGAAAGGAGCCTGCGGGAATTTGGCGAGTCCCGTCGGGAGACGAATTATTACGGTACTCAGCCATCACGTAAATGCACGCAAAAAGTTTAATTTCTCCTTCTACCAAATTAATTGGAACCATTATGCCCGAGCAGTAACTTACTTTCCTTCACAATTTAAGTAAAATTAGGATAATTATTTAGCACTCGCCGCTCGAGCGGCCGGCACCGACCTAGTGAATGCAGGATGAAAAATATCTTCTTAAGGAATTGTAGGGATGAGAATATCACCCCTATCTCCCTATATATCATTCACCTCGTACCCCTAGCCTCTCGAAAGAAAAAAAAATTACAACGAAAGTCACGTGCGTTTATCCAATTAAGTTCTCGAAAAAAAAGCGAGTGGTTCAAAGTGGTTAAACTTGCGGAAGACAATGTAGTGATATCAAGTCGTAATTGACGTAACAGTACGTATCGTATACGCGAGTGCAAAGGAGGACGAATTTCGCTTCATCCAGTGTATCCAATTCTCGAGAAGAGTTAAGCATTCTTAACTATGCATGAGGGAAAATCGTGTTGCAGGAAATGGGAAATGCAGTTCGACAAGACAAGGATCGTCCGGGGTCAACACTGAGCGACAGGTCAATAGGAGGAAACGTTCGCTCGAGCGAGTACATAACGTGTCCGAACCAATCCCCTCTGCTAGCGGACCGATTCGATAAACCCTTAATCCATCGGCAATTAGCTCGCACAGTGGCTACCACAATCCCACCCTTCTCGTTCAGTTCTATCCCGAACGTTCGCATCCACCCCACGACTCTACGAGTTGGACGACTGTGACTGTATAATTAACTAGACTTCCGACAGCCACTGGGAAATTCTCTGCGTCGAGTGCAACGCGTGAGATTTCGAATCGTTCATACATGAGATACAGTGGGAAATCAGCCACGTGATATTTACATATATGGAGGAATTTGCGTACAACAACCTGCATACAAAGTGCATAGCCATACGAAGGACTCTAATGCCCTTATTGGATTTCTAAACGAATAACGCTTCAGATACAGCAAGGACTTTAATTTTTAATCGTACGATGTCATGAACCGGAAGTTACGTTGCATTCGAAGTAATGGCGAAGCATCTACACGAATATCCCATAATAGAAAAATAAGATAGGACGTATCATTGAAATCGTTATACAATGTTTCAAGGCTACGATCCTATTGCGTTTCTGGATAGGTATTTCCATTGTATTTGTTCGGTAACGGTGCATCGAGGTCAAGTGCAGCATTAATAATTAGAACGGGACTCACCGTGAAACGTCTTCTTGGGAAACGGCGCGCGGCGTCGTGGCGCCGTGGAGGGCGAGAGAGGACGCGTGACGCGACTCTTGTGAGTACGCCAGCGAGTTGTTCTCCAGCGCTGAAACCGAACCATTTTGTTTACCTGTTGAACGAAAAAAAAGGAATTTAAAATTGCTTGTGCTGTATGTATAATAAAAAGAAGAAAGATATAATTAAGTTGACATTAATTAAAGTATATCTTGCGTTCAGGGAGTGTAAAATATTAATTCATAATTTCAACTGGCTGGTTCACGAGCTATATCCTTGGGGAGTCTCGAGAGAGAGTTGACATTAATTTTGAATTTGTCATTTTCAGGAAAGTCGTTTTTCAGGAACACGCATCTCCCTTATCACGCGACATTCATTCGGTAGCACGCCATTTTATTAAACCGACAATTTGTTGAGACGTTCGGTAAGGTTATAAAATAAATACACGAATAATCTAGTTTGCAACCCGAAGCCAGTTGCCGTCGTCATTTGGCAGGCAATTTGAATTCAACCACAATAACCGCACCACGTCGAAAGTAGATACTAGCTCAGGGAGACTGTATACCATAGGGTAGCCTTGACTCGGATGGTTGGGGTGGCAACTTTATGATCCCTGCTTTATAACGCTAATGAATAAATTATATCGACCGGCAGTGAAAATACTGACAGCAAAAGAGGAGGCCTAATCAAAGATTCATTTTCTTCGGGACTGCGAAATTCTCGAGCAACATCAACCGTCAGGATCGTGTTTAGTTTTTTAAATGAGAAGATAAGAGAATGATTAACGTACCACACGAAGGAGGATTACTACCCTTACGATAACCGATTCTACACATTTGGTTACGGAGTAAGATCCAAAGTATTTTAAATTCATCCGAAAGACAGTTTCGTCGTCCCACGGGATCAATCAAAAGAAATAGGAATTAAAGAGAATCCTATTATGGAACCCCACGGTGAAAAGCTAATGCATTCAATATGATCGTTCAATGCAATTCAAATAGTAAAGAGTGACGCTCCACGAAAAGAAGTAAAAGGAAAGAATTACTAAAGGACAGTAATATAAAATTTTTCTTTGTTTTGCCGTAAGCTCAATCCTCGTTCAAGTCGCGATTGCTCTATTAAAATGCCAAGTGAAGTTATCGGACAAGACGAAAAGGGGTACATTAATAAATGACGCCAAAGCAAAAGAAAATTGCAGACGCGCTTCTCTCATGAACACATTTACCTCGGCGAAGCCAATTACTCGCTTTGGCTTGTCAGTTGCAGACAGGGAGGACCTAATAGAATTTCAGGAGAACAGTGGTAGGGGCGTTAGACATATGTCTGTGGGTGGGTCGGCGGGTGATTTTGAACGATCTCTGGCTTGATGCGTCTATACCGACGCTTGTGTGTTACGCACATGTCTTTCGAAGCCCGGTGTGCTAATTTTATCGGTGTTCGCGTCGCGGCTGATGCCAGCGAAAAAAATTCTTTACTGACTCACAAAACCTCCGAGAAGCTCTATGACGAATTTAGCACGTGTCTGGGTAGCGATCCAAAGAAACTGACATAAACTGTGAACAGCTGGGCGTTATCGTAGGAAATGGAAACCTGGATAATCGAGCATTAGAGCACCCCGCATGACCGATATGACAACTGAAGTGAATACAGTTAAAAGTGACCATACGTTTGGACACGTGGCAGAGATGGAGGAAAATTAATTTATAATGCATGAAGTTGGCAGTTGTCGAGTTTCGGTATCGGCCTTGTACATACAATCCTAGCATACACACTGTATCTACGGGCCAGCAAGTTGGCAACTAATGGCGATATCGACTTCCGGTACGTGTCACTCGTATGGAATGTCTAAACTTGGGTAAATTACTTGTTTTCGCCATAGCGACTGCATAAGTTCGAAAGGAGTGAATATAGCTTCGATAGTTTCACGACGAATTAAACTTTGGGCGACAATGACATAAAGTGCTTAACTTTTCAATTGCAGGTGATGCTAGATTAAAAATCTTGAGGATAATCTATACGGAGATCAAGGAAAGAAGATCGCAAGCATTTAGAGCGACGTTTCTCGGATGTTCGAGTAAGGATAATCTTTTATTAATGTCCAGGGATACGCTGGCCGTCTGGGATTCAAAGGGTGAAAAGAAGGAGAAAATATTCTTGTCGGAGAAGCAAAGGAAGATCGTAACAAGAAAAGGTCGCTGCATTCTTTAGGACTTCCTTTAATCTCCAACAGTTGTCGGTATGCAAGGATTTTTTTAGTCGAGTTTGCCCAACCACCGGATTCCAGTTTCATCCTCGATTCCGGTATGGCAAACAAAGGATCCTTATTCCTTCCGTATGAAAGTTTTATAGTCGGCAAAGTGGCGGCAGTAAGCAGCTCCCTCGATGTTTTAAGCCCCATTAAAATTTGAGTAAAAGAGATGCAAGTAAGTAATGACGGTATGCTCACGTGGTTGCGGCGAGAGCGAGAGGTCGGATGCCGGAGGTGGTGGTGGCACGGCACCTTCCGGTTTAGCTACAAGAAGAACAACTCGGTCCTGTGTCGCCTTCAGCGTCGCCACGGCTTCCTCGTGCGTCACGTTCTCCAGGTTCTTGTCGCCTTGCTGAAAGTAAAGCAGTTCCAGTTTATAAGGGACCGTGCGTAAGAGCCTTATGGTATATTTCAGTGGTGTGTGAGAAAATTCTATGTATATGTTCGTGTACGTGTCAATTACGCGAGATCCCGATAATTGACGTTCCTTGTAAACATTTTTACCGTGGAACGAGCGTCACGTTCGTTCGGGCCATCGGGAACGGGAAGACTCGCCGAAGAAAAAGAATGGCGAGCAGACAAAGTCCAATGAAAAGGGAAGACGAGAACATGTAGGAGCTTCGAATGCAATTATTAATCTCATATTCTGTATAGCTGGCTCATATCCCATATATAATTGTTATTCTCGTGTACACCGAACAGGGAGTTTAATTGAAATTCCATTCCATGGTCTTTGAGATATATTCCCTGGTTAACCGTAATAAAAACTTCAAGGCTCGCTTATCAGAAAGGAACATGAATTGTTGTGAGATGAACTTTGTTATTTCGAGGGCCTCGAAAAATAATTGGATGGTTCGAGTTTGATCGATTCTTCATAATAATAGTTAATGAAGGGTATGGCTCCAATAGAGACCATGAGTATACGATTAAATATACGACTTTTGATCCATGTTCCGAATTACATGGCGGGAGGTTAAATACGGCGAGCTATTATGACGCCATCGAGGGTGGAATGGGGATGAAGTGGGGACAGGAAATAAAAATGAAAGTACATGGCCGTGATTAAACAACCGGAAATGAGTCGACAACCCAAAAAAATGTACATTGTGTACGTGCACGTATCCATTTGCGAGAAATCGAGATGAAATTACCGAATGTGACAAACTGAGAATTACAGATATTAAGAATCAGGAAACATGGCGTGGCAGTGCTATGTTATTTTTTCTTATCGGTTGGAAAAAGAGAGAGTAGCGAGAATTTAAAGAGTTTCGAAAAGTCGGTATTGCCGCCAACGATGATTAATTGAGCATAGTTAAGAGAGGGAGAAAGGAAGAAAAGTATTAGACGCAGAGAGACTCTCATACAGTTATCATGGAAGTCGAACTAACTGAGGACTAAAACATTGAGGAATCCACTGTGAAAAGTAACAAGGAATCGTTCAAGTCAGAAGCTCTCAGTAGGTATATACTGCAAATCTGAGTGAGTTATTCCCTATTCTTTCTGTGGCATTCACTTTGTACACACTCACAAATGTATTATTTTCACGTTGGAATATGTGGGAATAACAGCACAATTGTAAGCGTGTTAAGAGTGACTGCTATAAAAAGGATAGGTAATAGCACACTTGAATTTACAGTGTAGCTACACGTTCTCGTTATCTCATTACTAAAATTGCCAATTAACGGCAGGTCTAGGCGGTTGCTTGTTGCACGGATTGCCGATGCTTCTGCCTGGAGAGTCGTGAGAGCGACGAAATTTAGAAGCGATAATAAAGGATAAGACAGGAAGTGAATCGTTCAAACGGGAAAACGAAGTGGGTGCCTGGGATTGGGACAGTTTCATATATAACGTGGTAGGGTCCAGCGTTACGGGACCCATGTCCATTTCCTGAATGACAGGCGTGAATTCAGTGACAAGTAGAACGGCCGTAGGTGGGCAACTAACTGTACCTGATGGACTTACGTGTTTCCCAGTCTCAAGGGTTGAAGGTAAGTCTTACGAAAAATAATGGGAAAGAGAAAAAACCTATAAGAAGTTGAAAAAAGATGGATTATTTGAAATGGTTTTGATCGGATTCCGCGTTCTTTTTTTTTTATATCAAATCCACTTTTAGGATATTTTTGAAGAGACATCTATTTTTGTATAATTCAATACAGGGATACAATGGAAACAATAACGATATACGAAGCATACGGTGAATTTATCATACTACTGGAAAGCACAGGAACTATAGGTATCGCGTATTGGACTCAGGCAATGGCACGTCTTGAGTAGTATTGCTGACGGTGCGGCTATCAATTACGCGAAACCCTCTTTTCACCCTAATCTATTTCTCCTATCCGCACTTAACCATCCATTTGTGGGCCGCTTTTCGCGAAGGTAGCCTAGTCGTGGCACCCTTCTTCTTTCTCTATGCGGACATGAAAAATGGTGGCAACTTCATTTTTCTAAAGTGAGTTTTTACACAGCCTGAAAAGCTGCCGAATACAATGGATAGGCCTGCTCCATTCTGCGCGCTCTGTCACGAAACTGATATGGCCCGGAAGTCAAGGGTTGTCACCCGAGTGTCAATCTTTCAGGAAGAACCTCAAGCTGGATAGTGCCATTGGGAAAAAGGAAACTAGAAAAAAAATCGATTTAAAAAATATCAGATTATGAAATAACATCTCAGTGATTTGGAAAGGGTGGAAAGTATTTTTTCAATCGAACTATTTCTTCTATACAGGGTGTTCCGAAACTACCTCACCCGGTGGGTATGGCGGTGTTCGGAAGGCTGCACTGATTATGAAAATGACCTTCGTTTTGTCCGGAAGCTCTTAGTTTTTAAATGGGAGCAGATCAAAGTTGACCAATCAGAGCGAAGCATCAACAGAAATGGTAGGCACCTACGAACTCTGAGTTTTCTTCCCTTGCTTTTGTCTCTCAGTGGCTATGGGCAGACTGAAGTCAGGCGAAGCCACAGATTGCGAAAGATCTTTATTATTTCCTACATTATCATAGGATATTGCAGTTTTCAGTTAGTGCGTGACTGTTCTCAGGAAGTGATATCTCATAGCCATGGCTTTGTCTGGCTTCAATCTGCCCAGAGTCACCGGGAAACAAAAGCGAGGGAAGAAAACTCAGAGTTCGTAGATGCCTACGTTTCAGTTGATGCTTCGCTTTGATTAGTTAACTTTGACCTGCTTCCATTTAAAAACTAAGAGCTTGCGGACAAAACGAAGGTCATTTTCGTGATCAGTGAAGCCTCCCGAACACCACCATACCCACCGGGTCAGGTAGTTTCGGAACACTCTGTATACATGGAAAACAGTATCTCACGCTCGGCTTAACCGGACAGAGGGTACCACAAGTATGAAACGACCAATATTTTTCGAGCCATTGCTCATAGGCTTTATAATACCTGCAAGCGTGCCATGCCACGTCGTAACAAGCCTAATGGTCCGTCCAGTCCGAAAATATGCGAACATAAAAAATAATAAACGCGATATCTCGCGAAAACATTCCCTCCGTCGTTCAGAAAAGTAGAAGGCCACAGCTAAAACTAGTTCCCGCGAGAATCCCAGGCAGACCCGAACCCGGTTTTACTACCTTTACAAAAGAGTTCGTAGCTTCCAGTTAAGCAGTCATTAGAGAGTGTCCTTGAGTCGTTGCTAATTGTAAGACATAAAACACGGAACGAAACCACTGCCCGTGCTTCGTTAACCTCTGAACCTCGTGTAGTACTGTATATCGTGCCTTGATATTGTTGGGACAGCCGCCGGATGCGAGGGTGTCGAATTGAAATTGGAAAGTGTAAAGTGTTGCCGGAAGCGCAATGACGTGGCCCATATCAAAAAGAAGCCACGACGAAGGACCCTTCCAGCGCTGATAGAAATCGAAGGAGCGTTTGGGGAAATTTCATTTATCGAGATATCCAAAAGTTTCATCTGCGATTTGACGAAACGCAGGAAACATACAAGAATATGCTACGAACCAGGTGAACGTGAGATAATAAAATCTGAAGGGACATTATTACTCACCAACGTATTCCTAACGGCGACCAATTTGTCGCCAACAACGAGGCGTCCATCAACTTGTGCGGCTCCGCCATCCATGATTTTCGTGACGTATATCCCATTATCACCCGGGATGTGCTGGTTGCCTATTCCACCAGCAATGCTGAAGCCTAAACCTTTGTTGCCCTTGATGAGTTCGATTTCCATCAACTGCGTGTGCCTTCGTCGACGAACGTACTATGAAATACAAGGAAAACAGTATTAATATATGGTGTAAGTTAGAGTAATTAAAAAATGAACAAAATTCAAGCAGAGAAATATGAGTACAATTTATTCCAGATACCGCAACGCGATGCCAGTACAAAATTGAGATAAAGTAAATTCTTTTTTCGATGTCGCGAAAATGAATGATTCTACATTTCGAAATTTTGATATACTTATTTGAAGGATATATCCGGTGAAAAATCCTCTTGGCTAATATTGGCACTTCAGTCTTGCGTTTTAACGAAATTACCTCTTCGGACGTAGCTGAGTTCATAAATCTCTAGAGGCGTAACAGTACACTCTTCTTGACCCAGCACAATGAATCCTCGGTAATTAAATGCCTGTCCAATAGCTGATCTAGGATCTCCTGTTACTCTCATGAAATTTACACCTTACACCTATGAGGGCCCTTTAACGTCGCATAAATATATATGCAATCGACCGACTCACTATTTTCAGTAGACGCAATCTGTCCACTGTCAATATTTCAAGCGTGATAACACGATAAAAATTTCAAACCGCCACGTCACGTGTCGGCGACAGTCGAGAAATCACAAAAAACAAAAGACGATCGTAAATCCCCGACAAGTATGAGTCGTCAACGTCATCCACTAATTCACAAAATTGACGGGACGCTATTCTCCGACGTCGTCGTTACTTATCAAGCGACACGTCGCGTCGATCTTTTCCGATATACAAGAGGCGTCGCGAAAATATATTTCAAGAGCTTCAAAATAAAAGTACATATAGACGTATACGTAACGTGGGTGTGAACGAGGACGAGGATGAGAGAGAAAAGGTAAACGGAGAAAAAGCATCCAGGAGGAGAAAGGATATCAGGTATTATCGCGTCGAATAAAGGAAGAATAAAAAGCATTGTCTTTGACAGACAGCAGACGTTGTTATCGTTCTAGGGTATCTCGTTGTATTTCGCAACAATAATTGGATACTTCGATCGCAAGCGAGGTCTTTCAGACTGTAGCCAGACCCGTCGTACCATTGTCTGTCCCGTCTACCCGATAATCCCCGGAGTTTATTTCAACTTCGGTCAACCCCGTCACGACAGATTATTACAACTGAACGACAGCCTCGCCAACGGGCGTTAACATAGAAAATTGCCAACCTGGTAAAAATATGTCGGGAATTCGCAAGAGGCTCATATTCCATCGACTGAGATGAGTTTAAAGCCTGAACCATTTCCCTGGGAGCTTTAAAAAGTCCCAGAGTAGCGATCGCTCATCTATCAACCTATAGCTATCCTACGTCAAGTAAGATTCGACTTCCTGTTAAGTTATGGAGGCAAAACTTTAGCGGGAGACAAAAAGAGTGAAATATGGATAGGAGATGTAAGATGGAAAGGGATGGTAGTTCGTTCTAACGGGTGGATATTAATTTCACGCCATATTCTTGAGCACCAGCTGCCACAAGTAGATGCCATTGAGAACGTACCAGTTTGACGGTGTTTCCGGCACGTTTAAGGGCGTCGACAGCCGCCGCGTGTGGTACGTCGACGACGGAGACGTCGTTCACCTGGAGTATCGTGTCGTTAACGCGCAAGCGTCCGTCGGCCGAGGCAGCTCCACCAGGTATAAGTTTTGTGATGTAGATGGCAGTATCGTTGCCAAAGTGTGGATTGTCCGTACCTCCGGCGATGCTGAATCCAAGACCAGCACCGCCTCTCTCGAGGATGATCTCCTCGTACTCCCAGTCATCGTCGCCGTTGACCTGGAACATCAATCAAGTCGTGACGTGAACTCGGAGAAACCTTGTCTGATTAAATGAAATCGAACAGAAATGCTTCAGTTTTTCGAGCAAACGAAACATATTTTAAAGGACAATTCAAGAAGCACTCCACGCGAGTCTATTAGGACAGACAAATGAGTTTAAAAAAAGAAGTCAAGGCTAGCCGTACGGGGCACTTTGAAATTGGGTCGAAACAGTCTAAAATTGTATGTTTTGAAAAAAACGCTATTCCCAGGAATCGTCCTCTAACGATGCCATACGTACTAAAACTAACGTAAAAGAGTAGTAGGCAAATTTTAATTTGAAAAAAAAAATAACCATGCACGAGAACTATGCTAAGTTTGCGTTGTAGGTTTATACGGGAAATTTCACAAGATCTTCGAGAATGGGGAACATCGATCTCGACTACAAAACATATACACGCTCTACCAAGGCAGGAGGTGCCTCTATGTTGATTCCCAAATTCACCTCGGACATCTGTTAATTAAGTTAGGGGACTAACCATCCTGCAAACAGGGTAGCCTTACTTAATTGATTCGAAACCCTGTGCAATGGGGGGTTGTACGTGATATCCTGCTTAACGAGATAGCTTCGAGTTATTTGATAACGTTACTCTTGCACAATTTATCGTATATCTCTTCGTATCCGGAGGCTTCAGAAGAATAGAAACTTTCAGTTGAAATCGTTTTCGTTGGCTAGAGTTCGAAGATCGCCTCCGGGTTCTCATAACAGTTGAGTTTACGGTATACGGACACGTAGACGGATTAAATTTAGCCAGGACGGATGGCAGTGAACTCGACTGGATTCTTAGTAAATGGTCAGGCTGCTCCTGAGATATCGGATAGCAAAATCTATGAGAATCATTTTGTCACTGAAGATCCCTCAGGTCATAACGATTACAGATCCGGAAGAAACGAGGCCAAGTAACGAAGATTTTATATCATTTTCACATATGACATATTTCCTATCAATAATATAATATCACATATGCACAAGATTAAAAGTGCTTATTTGGAAATCGAATATTCGACCGTATCCTTATTCAAGTATAGTACCTACCTACAGTAGGCACCACGCATGTACTCTAATTGAATTCAAGACATAACATTTCGGAATAAATATAACTGAACAACATATATGTAATGAAATTTGCACCTCGGGAATAATTGAATTCGATCCTAATCACATAAGTTTTTTTCAGTCTGAATGGGTAAAACTAAAGAAATAAACTTTGACGTCCAGATAGAGCAAGACAAGATTTTATTATAATCTCGTTATACGAGAGAGTCCAGCAATATACCACCCTAGCACACGTGTAATTAAATTCACACACTTTCAAAAGTACTTCCTAGTAGATTAAAATTTTCTCGATAATAGAATTGCATATATTTCGATAAAACGTCGTGAGCCTTATTCTGTAAACTCTGTCTCACAATCATTCCACGCACAGTTTCGCATACGAGAGAGATGTCGAAATTTCATGGTAAAAAGAACCATTGAAATGAACGTACGTCTGTTTCACGTTTGTTCATCCACTCGTTCAACGTGGATATCTTTGGAACTGACCTTGGCTTTCAGTACGTTCCACGTTCGCTCGTGCATTCTTTAGTCATCCATATACATGGTGGTATTAAAATTTAGTATCAAGGATATACATACATATCCACAAAGATATATCACAAGTAAGATAAATTATTCGATAGAGTGTTTTGAATCCACTCATAATACATTCACTATTATAGAAGCGTGTAATACTATACAGCGTCTAACAGTCAATGGGCAAATAGCAGCTTTCGCAAGATAATTACCATTTTACGTAGTCTATTAGGCATTGCGTAATATTTCTAGTCAAAGGAACACCATCACGAGTCACTGCACTATCGTCCGGGAAAAGTTACCCACGTATCCCACCGTATCTTCACGTGTGCACTGTGTATCTCACTAGTGACTTTCTACAAGTCACTGCTTAGATTCTCACCCAGGTAATTCCAAAGCAGGAATAAACCTATAAATGCCAGCATATCAAGTCCACTGCCAAGGAGAGAAAATCCTTCGAGCCTATCAGGTACGCGACACGTCACAGAGACTTACTTACGAAACACTGACGACGAATGCACATTTTACACACGTTACCTATACCCCTCGCAGCCTGTCACAACCGCCCGAGAAAACACGGAAGAGTACTACTACTACCCACTGTCGTACAGCCGTGCTATAAAGGCCAGTCCACACTGTCGCCGACAAATTGTTTACGAAGGATCGAATTTGCATAGACAGTCAATCGGTACATCCGACTGAAAGAATACCTAACAGAGTCTTCAGAGTCTTGTGAGCATACCAGAAAAAAATGTTAAAGGCTTTCATAGCAATGATGCAAAAAATGTAACTCCGTTGTCATCAAGGTGTTCAGCGTATACGTTATTTAGTAGAATTTATAAAGATAGAAATCTGTAATTTTTCTT
Source organism: Trachelus tabidus (assembly GCA_030142655.1). NCBI lineage: Eukaryota > Metazoa > Arthropoda > Insecta > Hymenoptera > Cephidae > Trachelus > Trachelus tabidus. The sequence goes on from JARQTI010000481.1 coordinate 73,916, forward strand.
CTTCCCAATACCGAATCTATGTTATTACTGTACTGGCAGCTTAAGGTTTATATCCAAATGCCTTCGTTTGATCTAACGCACTGTGAATGTACCCAGTAATACGTCGCTTATTTAGAATGCTATAAACGCGCACGATTCACCTTTCGCGGTACACAAAATGAAAAGTTAAACTGAACTTCGCAGCACGTTATACCAGTTGCTCTTATGTATAGCGGGAGCCCATGTGGCGCCACTACTCTCGCGCGATCTACTCTCCACCGCTACTCGCTTCTCGCACACGCTCGAGTCATCGTTATTATAATATTAGAGCGGCAGAGTTCTATTTTCGACCAACTATGAAAATACATATAGCGTAAGACGGAACGACGCTAAAATATACTCGGAGCGCATTCGCGTGGTCACTCACCGGGTTTCAGGTGGATAGACAAGAGGACTTACTACTAACTTTGGCTTAACGAACTATTAGGAGGAATGCATGGGCATCGGGTGCCAATATTGGTAGCGGTTCGCTGCCATCTTTGTCCAATCTTCCGGATAGACGGTACAAGAATTGGCTAAAGATAGCCTGAATCTCGATATAGTGTCTTGTGTAAGCAAGACTGTATAATACTGGCGAGTCGAATGCGTATTTTACTGATAAAATCCTACGCCAACGGAATGAATATAAATTTTTTAACTTTTAATCAGACTCTAAAAAAAAAATAAATGACAGGTAATTATCAATATGAAGACTCTTCCTATTGCCAGATAGAGAATTTATCAAATCTATTTGACTCGCTTGTCAGGCTTTGAGCTGCTATTTATTCTCACGCATGCATCACGCGTATCTATAAATGTCATCGACGGTGATTCGATCCAGCATCCGTTCAATGTTAACATGAATTGCCGTTTCCCTGGGCGACGTTTGTTTCCATAGTATTTTAAATAGCTTCAGCAAGAAGAGTACACAACCGAAATTTTCAGTAGGAGCGAGTGTGTTATTCAAAAGGTATCGAGGAAATGTCAGTCCCGCTCTAAGGTTAACATCAGACCGAGTTTACGGCGATGTTACGGCGTATGCACAATAGACAACTACCAAATACAAAGTTAAAGTAGTTTACGACTATTCGAGCTCATTCGTTTTTACCAGCACCCTCATACCGACCCCTGCGACCCATTTCGCGAAATTTAACTGTGAGATTTCGCATTGCTAACTATGAGGTTTCGCGAAATTTGAGATGCGACTACTTTCCCGTTAAAAGTCTCATGTGCTCAGTGCGCGCAGTGCGCGCAGTGCTCTCATTAAAATTTAATACTTCCTCCTTTGAGAACAGTAACGCGAGCAGTATTAAAAGGGTTGATAGTCATATTCCACTCGTACCCTGCACATATAACGAGGGTGCGTTCACCCAGGAGCGTCTTGACATGAAATTCGAGCATGCTGTACATATGAAAAAGTGCATAACAATCTATATATAATTTACTACATACGCTACTTATCACAAAGAATTGTTTGATCTATTTCGCCTATATTAAGAGGTAATTAAAATATTTTCCAAGTTACCGCATCCAGATCCAGTTTTTCTAGGCACAAGATCGATTCGATCAATTGCACTATTTACAGATATATTCTCGGTAGTTTGTTGCGAACGAGCGCACGAGGATGCTTGCATCGAGGTACCGAGGGACGTCGGGACTCTGGGACGCTTACGTAAGATAACCTGCATTCTGTCGGATTGCATAATTTTGTAGGGACGTGTTTACCCAGATGGCAGGTAACCTTGGTTCTCGATATCCCCAGCACGGCTGTGTACCAGCATGCATTACGCTTTTATACAAACGTAAGCGGTGTTCTGTTGCACTTGTCGTGTGAGCATTGTCGCAGAATTAAACCGGAAGTAATATTCAGAGCGTATCGGGCATCTTGCATTACCCGCGTCATAACTAGTCCAAGAGAACCAGCAGATATACTTATATCTATAATGACAGAATAGAAGAGGCACTAAGGATTTATTACATTAACAAAAAAAAAATTACCCACTATAAGTATCACATTGTTGCGCTATAATCGATGGAAGTACGCTTTACCTACTGCGCATGCGCCGCGCATACATAACTTCTTTTAATAAAGCAGCATAGAACAGAATCGAGTTCGCTGTCAGAATTAATAATTGAACGAGGAAGAAAACCCTTCCTAAGAAAAAGTAACATTAACGTATCAGCTAATCCTTGGACCTTTAAAGACGGAGTAAACTTACTCCGTGCCTCTGAGCGATCTTTCACGGCTGCATACGAGCCGATTGTGTATCACTGGAGAAATTAAGAGAGAGAAAAGAAGCACACCCGAGAGACAAAGAGAGAAAATGAAAAACCTATACATTACGCGACACACAAGTGTACTCGGTCGTACGTTGGTTTGCCTAGTTAAGTCCAGGTCAGCGTTACCATTAGAAAAGTGGAACGCCACGAAACTACGTGTGTCTCTCCCTAGTTTCCCTCAGTCAATATTGACCCATCTAATTCCGTAAGTCCGCGTAACAAGTTAAATTCGCATAAGAGCAACTGGACACGTAACCCTAGGCTAAATACCGAGTGCTGAAAAATCTTTGGGCTAGATAATGACGTAGAACTTTACAGATATATAAAATAATGACATTACAATATTTAAATTTCCTAACAAGTCAGCACGCAACACGGTAAGATAAAATAAATAGCTTTTACTCAAATCAACGATGTAACATTCATCTCACTAACGTGAACGTGTTGAGATAAATTTTCTTTCGGAGCACACGAAGTTGTACTTCGACAGTTGAGCATATTAAATGCTACTCTCTGATAAGGATATCGAAGGTCTTGAAGTTGCTTCGTTAGAACTGAGATAGCATTTCGAAGAGCCAAAGATTACTATAGTTATACCAGAATCCTCGGAAAAGTGCCAAACGATTTCAAGCAGTACGAAAAGTTTGTGTTATAGGGGATGTGCGATTAGTTACATTATTTAGTTGAGCGACAAGGTGAGTGAAGTAATGTCTAAGTAGTTCTAGAAACTCCTCGCGGTGGCTACTTGTTAGACGAGGGGGTTAGCAGGGTGCATTAGGAAAATTGGAGTATACCCAAGTTTGTACCGTCAGATCGGAGTTAAACTCGTAAAATAGTAGCTGCCGCGCGTTGAAAGCTGTCCAAAAGTTCCAGTGTGCTATACTTTTGTTCCAATGCTCGTATAAAGGGTTGGTAGTTAATTGCCCTGAGCTAGGAAGGGTGGTTTGTCTTCTGTCTGGATAAAATCTCTGTTTATCGTGTCGCGGCGCTTACTTGTTGCACCCTTGCGAACTGTCTAGTGAGCTTGGTCCTTTTTATTTAGCAAGTTCAGGAATACCGTATATAAAATAATTGGCTGCAATGAACCCTGTTTGCATTTGCGTAATAGAATTTGTTGTGTGGGTGTCCGGGTAAAAATTTCTTAATCTCGGGAAGATAAACGGAAGATCTTTCATCGATCGTAAACGAATGGGTCCTTATTTCCATGTGGAACGTTAAACTGATTTTACTGAGGCTTCGCAATTTAAATTTCAATAACGAGAATGCAGAATATGTGAAGCGGCTTAAAAAAAATTCATTAAGATCACTGCGACTATGTGTGATTCATAGAGGGATAAAAGCGAATGCGCTAGTATCATTCATATTAATTATGGACATCATTATTCAAGACTCGGAAGGCAAGATAATGTGGGTCATTTTTTCTTTTTCTTCTAAAGATCTCTCTAATTAAACGTAATTTTTTATTTGCACGGCTCGCGTCGAATAATGAGATAGGATTATTGTTATCATTATTTTATTTTACAAACTTCAGACGATAAACCCATTATATGACTTTTCAGTTGAAATGGTTGAATAATTATTGCTTTTTATATTTATCCAACGCAACGTAGAATTATGATATATCAAGAGAACGCTGAGATAAAAATTATTTTTATTAAAAATTGAATAACTATCTTTTAGTCTTTTATGTATTCAATGAAGTGAACGTATATCTGTAGAGACTGAGCGCTGGATGTTATATAAATAGAAACGTAAAAAAAAAAGCATAGCAAAAGGAGACTAATTTCTCATTTGCTTTTAATGGTTCGTCTGGAAAACGAGAGAATTTGTAAAAAGTCTTCGTGCGCTTGCAGTTTATTCGACAAACATTAAAAATTCTGGGACGTTTCGGTCGCACAGCTTGCGCAAACATTTCTCGCTCCTCGAGAAAAGGAATTTTAATTTTGAATTTTAATTGCAAGGTGCTCTTTATATGGACTCTGCTCGTCTGCCACTGGTCTCGTAATTGCATTGTAATGCGCATCGTTTTTTATGGGGGCATCTTCGCTCAGCAATAGTATGAGGACGAAGTACTAAAGCGGAAAAGCTGGTATTTCCTTACCTTATATAGTTATACTATAGTATATGTGTAACGTATAACTCGAATGAAAATCCGGTTGTGCAAATAACGAAGTAACCCAATACGAGTATTGCAACGAGATAATCATACCATGAGAACTTGGCGCTCGACTTTGAAAACTAGAAATACTAAAAACTTCAATTTCCGGGTAAGTAGTTCCATCTGGAATGAACTTTGCATTTTTCTATTTGGCATTTCTGAATATACCCAAAGTGGAGTCTCAATAAAATTTATTATGAACGTCATTTCAGTGTTCACGCATTTTCACACTTTTTCTTCCGTTTAATTCATTAATTTCATTATCACCATACAGAAGAGATTACGGTAATAACAGTTATCAACAGACTTCCACGTTTCTGTAGCACCACTAGGAGCAGTGTTATATAACGGATCATTCAAAAATCGACGATTTGAAAAAATTATAAAAATTAAAGCTCCATGAGAATTATTTAAAAAATTTTTGTTCTCATACAAAAATGATCATAAAAGCGTATATAAAAATAATCTACTTCGATGCTCATCCCGAGTTGTCCTACCGTAAAGAAAAAGAAAAAGAAAAAAATGTGCATTTTCAGCAAGCAGTATGTTTGTGCAAGGGTCGGTTACCGATGTTTTTACAGTACGACTTGCCACCCTGAAGAATCGTGCCTCGTGCCAGATTGTAAGAATCCTATAGTATATATACAGCGAAGGATGGCCATGGGAGGCGAACAGTAAGCTTCCTTTACACGCAAGGTTACAGCTAGCGATAATAGCATAAATATTCATTAGAGCGATCGTCGTTCTCGGTTTTTCCGAACTGAGCGAGTTTCCATGCAACGTCGCTCGCGACACCTTCCCACTTTCACCCCGCAAAGCCAGCCGTCCTTCCTGGGACCAGGGATCTCTAACCCCTGCTACATCATTGCCCCTTGAACCCTCTTTACTTTCTTTACCGTCGGCCAGAGGCTTCGTACCGTTAACATCCACTTAGCAGCGCGAGGAATATTTTACAACCGGCTGCGCGAATTAAGCGCCGACGTACTTTACACCGAAGCACTTTTCTTCGGAAAATTGCAGCCGATGAAAATATATGGACCTTAATGGCTACTGATTCAATTTTATTGCCCATACTATATACACGAGTCTCCGTATAGAACTTATACGCGATACTGGCACATATTTTATAAAGAATGGCAATACATAAATTCCTTACAAGGATCAGAGAATAAATTGCATTAACGTTACACAGAAAATTTGAAAATCGTATAGATTCTAAGCTATTCTCCACCTGGCCTCTGATGAATGTCATAAATTCTTTCCCTATTTATCCGTCGGAGTAATAAGGCTAAAACGTTTACAAGTTAAGTTTTTAACTGTTCAAACTCCTGCGAATTATTCGCGTTCCACCAGTAACACCAAAGTTTGGCTGCACCGCGAAGTATGCGTAACTCATCGGGGACACATAGTTAAACAGAACCGCAGGCTGTTACGCTTGTTACTTACTACACGTTTAACACCAGCCAAAACCAATTTCCGGCACGCTACTTTGATGGGTTAATTCACAAAATGCGACAGCTCGATCCCATAATTGCTGCTCGGGGAATCTTATTGGATGTCCTTGGTGAAGTTAACGCGCGTCCTTGAGCGCACTGTCGATATACAACCAACGATGGAGATACGCCATGACGACTCATTGCGATATCTTGCACTTCACACGGAATCGCACGTGGAAATCCTTACGGAATTTAAATTCCATCCTGCGCTGGCTGCTTCTTAGACGGGAGGGAATCCTTTTCCTAAGATAAATTATATTTCCTCGTGGGAAATGTTTACGAGCGATATCCTAACGTAGCCGAAAGTGGCCGTACAGAATGATCCGTCGCAATGATTTGTGTGTGCACCCCCCACTCCAAAAGTACAACCCTCTTTCGCTGTGCGAATGCATATGAAATTATAGCCGAGCAGCTCGATACTAAATTTATACGTCACTCATACCAGAAAAAGTGTATGTTACTAGCGTGTCTCGCACCACTTATGCATTTTCCATTCAATTTACATATTATGAAATATTGAGAAAATTAATCATTAAGACCCCTTCTACGATTTCATTTGATATCTGACAAATTTCAGGGATATAACTTTACGTGTATGCCGCGTCTGGAAAGCTTCCATGGTCGATGCATCTGTAACGTCATAGGGAATGAAGATAAGGGAAGGTGGAGGGAAGAACCGTGCAAACGTGACCAGGATAACACAAGCTCGTTTTATATTCGTTCCTCCCTCAGTCTTCTGGCAAGCCTCTCGTTGACGAAGAACACAAGAACGGAATAAATTCATGGTATGGGCTACATACATATATCTATACGTAGTGTATAGTATACACAGATATAGAATTCACCCGCAAGTTTGCTTTTCAATCCGAATGCCGCACTGACTGGGTGACTCCTGATTTCCTCAAGGGAAGGAAAAAACAAATCGACAAAAAGTACACAAAAATTGAGAGGAATAAGATTCCTGAGAGACTTCGCATTTGCCAAAGATAAGAGGCGTCCTTCGGAATAATCGATGATTCGAGTTCATCATACGGATCAGGACATTAGATACGATTTGGCTGATATAAGTTCCTCGTGTTGCATTCATTCATCTCTATCCTTTTAGTCAATTACATCGATAAAAGATTCAAGATCGAAGCATGCCCATGTAAATTGGCTTGAGGAGATGCTGCTGAACGAGCTATGCACCCCGCTGGGGGGTTGTTTTCAGGGTGGTGGTTTTCTTGTGGAGTTTGTTGGATATTCGAACGTCCAGTTTCGCATCGGCAATTCTCGTATCGAGTTACTAGCGTGTTTCATGGTTTATTGAGATCGAATGACCGAACGTTCTCATCGCTTCAAAGTTTCCATTGGCGTCCAGTGGACCACTAAACAGGACAGACCGAAATTCTTGATTTTTGTAAAACCTTGTTTCACGTTACTCCCGATACACTTTACATGGAACCGTGCATATTATAACTTGTTATCTTAGATTTATTCACATCACATATGAAATTAACAGAATTCTCTTCTAAATTTTAGTATTTTAAAATGGTCCCGAAGAATTGATATTGGATTATTTATTAAGATCGTCATTAATTTTTTTTCTCATCATTTGGCACGCGTGGAGGCTGTGTCTAAGTGTGTTTCTTCGTAGTGGCTGTAAGCAAAGGAGCAATAGCGTCTCGTATCAATGATAGCGATATCTGATACTCGCGTGAAATATATTTGACATACGATGCAAGAAGCGGTTACGTCATTACAGTACAGCGCTAAAGTACACCCTGGGACGTAATAGCTGCATCCCTTAAGCGACATTGCCGAGGACATCCATCCCAATTTCCGTCAGATGCCGGGAGCGTTTTGCATAGAAATTTCTTGCGTCAAAGCGAACGGCGCACATAAATTGGAAAACTTGCCGTTCCTCGCGATGCGGCTTTGCCTTGTTAACGAGGAAAAAAGTGTCTATTCGAAACTCGACAAGTGAATTTGCCACAACGCTGCACTGAGATGGTTGGTGATACATTTCTCATCGTACGGAAACTCTAGCTCATCTCCATCACGATAAATCTTGTTTTCCATATGTTTTTAACGGCGGATACGTTAGGTCGTAAGCAACCAAGATTAAAATGCATTAACGATATTGCAATACGTGTGTAAAGCTTTCTCAAAGTTCTCCAACCATGCTCTATATCCGATATGGACAATATCAAATGAAATCAAATATCAATATCAACGTTCTTGAACTTTTCTTGTAAAATTGGGGAATTAAATTTTCAAAGAAATTTGAAAATTTCACCAAAAAAAAACATGAAAAAAGTAATTGCTACGAAAACGAAAACAGGATCGATCCACTTAATTTTCTCACGCAACAACCACAAGCTGGTAGTTTCCTAAAAAAAAAATCAGAAATAGGCTCATTGCAAGCGCAAGTATTAATGTATACTTGTTTTTAAATGCACAGAAAAAAGAACACATACACGTAAAATTCAGTTTGAGATATAGTTTTTAATGTAGATACACGAGTATCCAATACTGGTAGTGAAGTACAGCAATACCGTAAGTGGACAATGCAAGAAATGTTAATAACGGAAACGACGCACTGGTCCAGTGGAGAACTTTTCAATTCTGCACAGTGACCTCGCACACTGACCCCCACATAATGTCAGAGTAACTCCAGCAAGAATATTAAAAACAAAAAACGTTCGTCAGGTTGCGCCGGAAAAGAGTGAATGAGAAAAGCAAATCTGAATTTTTCAAAATTAAAAACAGCATGACCGTCCATACGAAATACCTATGAAGCGGAAAAGTATAATTATTCATAATACCAGTAGGGTCGACCATTAATATACATTCTGGACCACATGCGAACCGCCGGTACATCTCGTGAAATAATGATGGATGGACGCTTGGAATCCTACGCACTGTATCGTAGGACATCGAGGGGAGAAGAAATATCTCAGATTCAACGAACGATAGTAACAATAGTACGTACTGTAATGCCAGTAATAATAATAATAATAATAATGACAATAATATTAATAACAATGACAATATCATAGTAGCGACTGAACACAGCGAGAAGAATGAATCTGTCTAGGAGAATTGGAGCCAAGAAATGACGCTGACAATGAGAAGAGTATTTCATCTCATAAGAAGACACGAAAGTATCGATTGACGTAGTGACAAACGAACCGAAAGGTTAACGGACGATTTCTCCGTTGAACGGAGGAGCAAGATTGTCACGAGAGAGTCTGGAAGTAAAACTAACAATTATCGATTGTCCCGTTCCCGAAAGCCAATTGATCAAACCCGTTATAACCGTGCACACATCCAGGCTCAAATTACGTATAGCAAAAGGGAAAACGTCCGACCTTTATCCCTCAGGTTTAATTTCCAACGTGGGGTTAAAACGGCTTGACAAATTCTCCCTTAAACACAAAAAAAGCCTCCGTCGTAGCATTCAAACGAGACAGTGATTCATAATCCATCGAGACAGCTAATCTCAGCAATGTCAAGTGCTTGGCTGATGTAGAGCGAATTCACGTGTTTGATAGTGGAAATTGTATCACATCCTCTTTAGTTATGTCGCGAGGGGATGAAACAGTAAAGTGACGGTATCCCGTATTATTATAAGGGAGCAATGGCCTCAGGCATCTAATAGGTATAGCGTACGTACCATAGCAGAGTACAACCCGACGAAATGACAGTGGTTCGTATGACGAAGCTATACTGGTTAGGATTGTATAGTGAAGCCAGGGTAGGAGTGTGTTGTAATAGAATTAGGATTCCGACAAGTCGACGTAATATGGGACGAGGGTCTCCCTTGAGGAGAGTGACATTACAGACCTTGGAATTTGTTTCATTAGCAAACTCCCAGAGGAACGCTGAAAACTTGAAAGTCTATTTTCTTGAACGAAGCATAGAAAGGCTGACGAACACGATAATAATGAAACTGACTAATTTCTCTGGGATTCGTTCATCCCGTTTATTATTTTCCGATGAAATAAAAAATGATGATTCACTTCGGCAGACTCTACTGTGAATACTGGATACTCTAGCAGCTTCGATCCAGTTATGAAAGTTACGATGCACGGTGTATAATTCGAGCGGTGATGGATCGCTAAAATAGACGACCGTATTTTCCAGCATTTAATCTCAAAAGGGATATCTTCTTTTTTTTGGCCTGATTTACGTCGTCCTTATTTGGTGGCACGAGTGAAACTGGTGGCAGACGCTACCAGCGGTTAGATAGCTGTTTACTCCATTTGGCAAACTAGATATTCATGCATTATACTACAGCGGCAGCGCCTCTCCCTCCGCGCTCGACGTGTCAAGGAATGAAATATGCTCTCCCGAATTTCGGTAGGCTACAAATCGAATTAAAGCTTCTATGAATCTTCCCCGGGCGTGTAGGGGAAGAAGAAGAAGAAGTTTCGAGAGGTAGAAAGTTTAGTGTTTGCTCGTTGCTAAGAGGGACGGAGATTTAACTCTTGTCAGGAATTACTATTTTGGCTATAGGACGAAGGAGGAAAAAAAACATTCAGCCTATTGTCAAACACTTCGCTGAAAATTCCCTATGCCCTTTAAATTATTACGTATATTTGCAGGACAGTTCCCAGGAGTGGGAGGGACACTTCCTATGTATCTGGTATATACGGAAAATTGGAATTAAATTTTCAAATTTTAAAACAAGACGCTGTTTGCTATTTCAAACCTTATCCTTTGGGCTATATGTCATATACTGGACGTATGTAATTTTTTATACCCATCCTGCCTTAATTACGTTCGATTTATAAACTTCCGTAGTAACCGTCAAAACTGTATAATATTATAACCTAAAGTGAGAAAGCTTCAAGAATTCAAAGCTCTGAATCCATCTGTTTGGCTGCGACAGAGAATGTTACTAATTCCCAGGTAATTAGCAACCACGACAGGCAAATCAGTCCTGACTTTCGTAAATTAAACTGAACTTCATAGTATGGCGCGTGAACGTTCAGACGTCGCTTAGCGTTACCCGACAAGCTAGCTAGATTAATTTCGAGTGCAATTAGATTGTACGTGGGTTATGGATTCTGACTGGATAAAACAATTTCCGCGGAATAAGTTGATTTCTGAAAGTTTGACGAACCACTATGATTTTGCACTAACTACTCCGGGAAGACTTTGGATCGTGGCTATGTGTGTTACACAAATTATTTGATTATTCAAATAGAAGTTATACACTCAAATTTGATTTTCAATAATCACTTAGAAATTCATTTCTTAAATACGAATAGAGGATTCAACGACCTCTGTGAAGTTAGCACCTCATTTTCACCATTCGAATAAAACTTTTAGAGTTCTGATAGCACCCGGAAAGAGTTCTAGAGTTCCTGATAGTTTTTAGAAATAGTTCCGTCGATAAAAGTACAAAAAAATCATTTTCAAAATATGGGGTGCCATCTTCACGGCGCACCCCATTTTTTGAAAAATATAAATTTTCTTTGAGTTCTGAGTAGTTCTTTGATAGTTCTAGAGTTGCTTATAGTTTTTATCAATAGTTCTGATCTATATCACCTTCAAAAATATATTTCAAAAAATGTTGTAGCACCCCATTTATAAAAAAGTGTACATGTTTTGACTATTTCTGGTAGTTTCCAAAGAGTTCTAGAGTTCTTTGTAAGTTTCATTAACGCAGCATATTCATAAACCATAAAAAATCAATATCAAACTGATTCAAGATAAAATCCATTAATCGTATAAAATCTGATATTCCTACACTATAACAACGAGTATCATAGTGTAGATATCCATTTTAGAGAACTCTTCCAGAACTATTCAGAACTTCTATCAGAACTACTAGAACTCTCAATTTTTTTTATCCTCCGAACCTACCCTACTTACCGCGAGGCATCTGAAAAGTCCCAGACTTCTTTCAATTTTAGGTCCAGAGCTTTCTGTCATTAGGATTTCTGGTAGAACTCTTGTCTCTTACCCAGAACTCCCATCAGAACTCCTGGAACTCTCAATTTTTTTTTGGAATCTACCCTACTTGCTACGGAGAATCTTCGAAGTCACAGAACTCTTTCAATTTTACTGAAGTGTGCAAGTTCTGATGCAATTCCAGGAGTTCTGATGGGATTTCTGGGTAGTTCTCAAAGAGTTCTATCGATAATTCTAATGGTAAAATGCTGAGAAATTAAAATTGAAAGAGTTCTGTGTTCAGGAACTCTAGAACTCTTCCGGGCACTATCAGAACTCTAAAAGTTTTATTCGAATTATGAATATGAGGTGCTAACTTCACAGAAGTGATTCAACGTTGTCGTATTTGCCAGATTCTCATATTGAAAATACAGATAAATATTTCTTCTTAACTTTGTAAATGTTGAATCGTGGCTCTATATCGTTACAAACCCTATACTGCAAAAATGTGCACTTGAGACAGTCCTATCTAATAAAACAGCTACAAGAAACTGACATTTCGTCCGTTGAATCACTGTTGCTCGTAGGACGTAGTACGGGCTTGTTAAATCGAATAAATAGCGTTTAACGCATGATCTACTCTTACGCTTAGTTATGCAGGGATTCTTGTCACGTCGGAGCAACTTTATTAAAGTTAACGAGTCGGAGTTCTGCAATTTTATCATCGTAGGTACCTTTTATATGCAATAAAATGGATAAAGCCGAAAAACCAGACTAGACGTATTAACATAATTTTTCTAAAGCTCTAATCTAATAACAATAATAACACGCACGACGGCACACATTAAACAATACAACCTAATTAATAAAATTAATTGAATAAACTGCACTATCAGGTATACAATAATAAAGCAAACACAATACGGAAAACACAATGCAGATAAGATATCAGGAACGTGCTTGCAAATTGCATAATACGTTATTCGCAAGGCACGTCCGTATAGAAAAATTATCAAGTATCTAGAAATACATGTGAATGCCCGTAAAGGTAATAAATATGACATAGAAAATACAATAAGAGAAAAAAATTCCATTTTCTTTCTTCAGCTTTAACATGGTACGACAGTGGACTATTTCAGCAAGTCTGCTCTTTCATAGGCATGCCCGGAAACGCTAAGGATGCAAAAACACTCGACATTACAAATATGCAGCATGCTCGCATGCAAGTCCAACTGCGATTATGCAGTACCAACTAGAGACACACAAAAAAAAAGGAACAAAACAGAAACACATAATTATGCACTCGGAACTCGAACTAACGAGCACTCTAAACGTGCACACAAGGCTCCTATTTTGTATTCTTTTTTTTTTACTTACATGTCTCGTGTCCCCCGCGAGAAGTGGTGTATGTGCCTGCAACAATGAGTGTCGGAACGATTAGAAAAACAATTTTGTCGAAATATCTATATACACATCTTCGCATTCCTGAACGCGTTAAACATCTCTATGGGAAATTTAATTAAACTTTTTTCGATTGCTTTAAATACATAATTGAGCACACTAAAGCTCGATAACACTGTGAGCGCACTCAAATTTTCCGCGTGAACTTATAATCATAATATCATTATTAATACATGAAAGACATTACGTTCGGATATTAAGCGGTTCCAGAGGGTCCCAGAAGTATAATCGGTCCATTCGGCACGAAAGAGAAGTAAGCACAAAGTAACACGACGCCCTCGTCATTACACGCAAGCTCGTTAAGATCTTTTTTTTTTTCACGAGTGTTCCTAACTGATACAGAAAAGAAGGCTCAAAGAAATATACACAGAACAGCCTTAGTCGTAACCGCACGGCAGCGACAGCACGCTAACTAAATAAGAAATGAAAACGTAATTTGAAAAAAACAACCTCATGCCTAATGGCGAAAAACATTGATAAACAACACAAAGTATCATTCTATATTTAATCCTTCCCTCCGCTCTATCCTATTTTTCTATCCCGTATAGCACGTATACCAAGAAGACTTTTATACTATGTATATTCCACGAAATCATATAGAAGAAATATGCTCCCTTGTAAACGCGCACGCTATTTCAAATCACTAAATCGCTGAAAACTATCGACGCTCCGTCGATTCTACTGCTGACGCGAGCGTCTTTTTCCTGGTTATCGCAAGGAGCAAGGGATTCTCGAGATAAAAAAAAAAGGAAGAAGAAAATTCATTCTGAAACGAGACATTTGAGCGTAAAATATTTTATGAGAATCCCGCACTTTTCGTACGTTACTTTACCGCCATGATGTCTCTTCTCGAGCGAAGTTATTTATACTGCCTTAAAGTCGACGCGATGTCCGATATTTGTCTGCCATAGGAATAAGGTATCCGTAATACGATTTCTAAAAAACGCAGCAGCGTTAGAGATCTCTCTATTTCCTTGTATCGATATAAGGAGCATACGTACATAAAGAGCGAGTATCTTGAATCTAGAAAGTGGGGTTACGTATGACGAATCTTCTGAACATAATATAGACCGGAGAGTAATTCTCTTTGCACGGAAGAGGCTGCTCGAGTATACGACGCTACGAAACGATAAAGACAGGCTTATCGCGACGGTGAGCGTATCACTTGGAACCTTTATTTTCTGGGTCCCGTTTACCGTTTTTGGGGGGTGAATTCCATGTGGTGGAGTGTGTGCGTAGAACATAGCAGTATGGGGAGATAGAAAAAGAACGGGAATGAAATGTGAGATAAAACGGGGTTATGAGGCTCGTTATCACCGGCAGAGAGGGTAGTGGGTGCTGCTCCCAACAACCCCTATGGATCACTGGGTATAGCGAGAATGTATTCTCCGACAGATATTTTCCTTCTTCGTCATCATACCATCCCTGGACGCGTATTGGGGTGCAATTGTAATCAGAATTTATTGAAATTTCAAAGTAATTCGTTTTTATCGGATAACTGCTGCGTGCTCGGGACAGTGGGAATCGTTATTGAAACGTATGTGACGTTATGAGACCCATTTGTGAAATAGAAATAACAAGAGAAAATAATACGAATTGTATCAGTGAATGAATCAATTTTTATCCATAAGCCATTTTTTTACTCATTTTTAAATATCATCTGCAGATCCATCTAGAAAGTAATCTTCCAGAAAGAATTAGTTCGTGCAACAAGTACTCTGAAAAGCCGATAATCTCGCAATAAGTATACCTAAGTAATCAGTGTTTCCAACTATTCCCAGAAAATGTTCGGCTATACGAAATTGTGAAGGTAATGGAATACGAAATATGGAACTGAATGTATTCGCAAGCTGGGATAGTTTGTATAATATATTTCTATAGATATACGACATATATTCCGTATCTATGACAGTACGTGAAAGTGCATGCAGCCCCTTATCTGCAATCTATGCAAGAATAGGAAAAGCTTTGAATAAAATCGAAGAAAAAGGTAAAGAGAATGCATGGAAAAATGTTCAATTGCTCGCAAATCGTCGTTACGTGTTTTTCCATTGAGAATTTTTACATCCACCCGCTGCAACACGATCTCTTCAGGAGGACCAACAAGGGATACAGAGACAATATAAAGATTTATCTCAACAAAGAATCAGACGTACGAGGTTTTCCTTAGGAAAGTCAAACAATTAATTATCTGCACCAAAGTATATGGTCCCATTACAAATTTACAATAGATCACCCAAGCGTCAATATAAACAAATATATTATCAAAATCCTGAGTACCTTGGATAACAACTTTACTCGTCTACTCATTTATCTCTTCCTCTTTGATCCAACCTCGCCTGCTTTTCACCGCATTCAAACCACTCCTTCGGAGTAAAGAGACTTCCAAAGGAAAACGTGTTTAGGCTGCGTTCATTTACATGAGCCTGCATCCCCAAGTTGTGGGACGACGGGCTCTCAGAGCGAATGTGAATAAGAGGGCGACGGGAAGAAGTGGAAATGTTATTATTGCGTAGTGACGTATTTACAACGCCGGGTCCGACCCCCCACGAGTTTCTTGCCAGGATAGAATGCCTCGCTAGCTATTCGAGTTTCTTTCGTTATTGGAAGAAGCCAAGAAAGACGACGTCTCAATGTCCATTCGATATCTCTAAAACCCAAATTATTGCACTCCTCGTGAAACGGCGGATGCCAAAGGGATAGGTATGTATAGATACTAGCTATAGGGATAGTATAGCAGTGAAGACGTGAAAATACGTTCAATCGTTCGCTTTCATTTATACCAGAAGAAAGAAAACCACCTTCAGGTATCTATATCTAGAGAAAAGCTGAAAGCGGCTTAATCTTCCGTGCAAAATACACTTGCGCTTTTCATTGGCAAAGCATTTATAAGTGCTCGCACGTAAGTACTATGTCCATTTATAATAGAGGGTCGAAGATTTTATGAGAAAGGGCGAAAGAGGTAAATTCGACTCCAACGCCGTCACCCTCCCCCCTCCCCTCCCTACCAACCCTTTTTCGTCATTTTCGTCACTTTGTCTTCGGTTCACGAGTTCGGTTCGGTAACAAGCACGAAATCATCTTATGCGATATTGCCTGTTCGACTTCTCATTTCCGGTCTTCTAAATTCAATACCCAATACCACGTGGATGAGTGCGATTCCTTCGGGATACGATATAAGCGCTTATATAGGCATTGGGAGAAGAAATTGAGTATTTAAGTACCTTTCTCATTATTTAAAACTGAGCTCGAAAGATGGGCGTTATAGGAAAATAGGGAGATTCTCATTTTTATGCCCTTATACAAATTATGGGAAGTTATATCAGCGCTCGTTGGGTTTGTCCTTCGGGAGATCCCTTGGATCGAGATGCACGAGATCTTTTGATTATTCGGTTTTCTCGCTTTATTTTTCCTCCATTAACGAATATATATTTTTACGGCCGTATTTCTTTTTTTCAGTTTCTTTTGTCGAGAATTACATTGACGTTAAAATTAAATTATTCATTCATTGAACGTAAAAGAGTGCTGTCAGATTGGAATACATAAAATAAAATATTTTTAAAGTCGGTACAGCAGATATTTAATATAAATTCACAACGTCCGATAGGATATCAGAAAAATTTGTATATGGCATGAGCAACGAGTTTTACACGAAAAATATATTTTTTAAACGGATCTTATACGCCGATATAATCCTTAGCTTGAATATACAACAGACTGTTTCAGTTCAGTGATTTCACGTTTCTCCGATTATCCAAAAGTGAATTCACAAAGGAGAAAAATCTTTTCGGAACGAGACAAACGTTCTTAGATTTGTTTCCTGATACCATGCTCCAATAGATACAAACATGTAAGATTCGATTCGAATCCGTAAACGTGGGATAAGGAATGCGAATATGGAAAATGTGAAAAAAAGAAGGAACACAAAAAAAGAATTGCCGATTTCCGTGAATAATTTGCAATTTCCAAAGTCAACAAATGTCGTTACGTGAAAACATTAGAATTCCTAATTAGTTCAGAGTAATAGATTTTGTGCAGGTGCAGCTAAACTTCTCGAGGTGAACGGGGATTATAAATGCGAAAGGAAAACGTGAAAATGCGCTTCGTAAATACAGTTATAAATTACATGGGTAAGGTAACGAATACCAAGATAAATGTGAACGCTCCTTTAAGATGCCACGCATGTCTCATATCATGCGAATATTAAATTTTTTAAAAACCCTATAAAAGATTCACCTTAAAGTAATACTCGAGTTAAACGATTGCGAGTCATCAGTTTCCCGTAAACCAAAAGCCAAAAGAGAGTGTAAATAAAATAATATTAAAAAGTAGATATTGCGAATTAAAAAATATGTTACACAATCAAAAAATAAATTATGAATCTGTCAAACGTATACTACAAGTAATACATACGATACTTCAATGTATTTTTTCTTAAACTTATTACCATAATCTCATTAAAAACAGCTCTATCTGTCTGCGGCAGGCGATAAAAAGTACTACCATCGTATTCATCCAAAGAATACGAAATTTTCATGTAAACACGTTCTGATGTAACCAGCGCTCCGGAAAGGCCCAGGGCTTATATCTCGGAACTAAAACTTTGGAAGACTTAAGTCGAGCTAGGCGGAATAAAATATGATTAATCTCCACCCGATGTACGTAAATCCCAGCTGGGGATTTGAAAAATGTTGGGATATAATTCTTCAGGGCAACCTATACCAGACCAGTCCGGACCCTCCCATCGCATGCTGCTCCAGCACCCAGTACACAGCTCGGGCGGATTAAGGTGAAGATGGAAAAGAGGGTAAATTATAATAGCAAGTGTGCTGGATTATAATACTAACATTCACCAAAATCCCAAACCACATGACCCACTAATCTGGATTAACTAAGCCTCAATTAGATAATTTTACAAGGGATCCAATATTCCGTATGCTTACATAGGTAAGCAACCCATGCATCATTGAGACTTTTGATATCAGAGCATTTAATTTGTTGAGGGTGTTATCCGTTTAAATTGCATGCATTATTTGATATGACAACGATATGAGCAAACGCTGGAAAAAATTCATGAGTTTTCTGGAAAAGAACCACATGTGCCGTCGACGGATACGATTCTCTCACGCGTGTAGAAAAAATTGTAACAAATTTCGCTGACCGATTGGTTATCGATAAGGGCGATAAAATTTCAAACGCCTCGGTTGTCGTTTGATAAAATAATTCCGATTTCAATTGTCCAGCCATGAATCAGCTATTGTCGATCGTTGCGCATCGAAGTTTTTTTTTCCAAAATACAATAGCGAAACATATTTGTTACCGTAGACTTGAAGCAACCACAAATGTTCTCTTCAAACATATGTACAACGTATATCAAAATAAATTATGATCTAGGACTAGCCTGAGCTATAATTTTATCAATGGTCTTACAAACGGCACACTAGATAGATTGTTTGACCTAGTATGTACTTTTATCAGGTTTTGATACAATAAAAATACTACGAACAAACGAAAAGCAAAATATCTCACCCAATTTGAGAGATTCACTGGTCGAGTAAATTTCAAGATACAAACATAAGATTTCTGATTAGATAAAAAAAAAAGTAAAGAACGTACAAAAAGCATGTTCCTGTAACACGAATTTACTTCACGCAACGTATAATTGTCGTATCGATTACGAAATCGAAAAGATCACATTGTCGAATGCAGGATGCAGTCGAATATATCGTATCCGAATGAGAAACTAATGATCCAATCTAAATTAGCAAGATAAAACGAACCGATTCTGATAATAATTGGGAGCCAGTCTCAATCAGCGCTATCGGAAACTGCTAGCAGAGAAATAATCCCCTCGACATTCCCATCCCGTAACAACCTAGCGTCGAAAATAACAGCGGTCCGGCGGTCGCGAAAACGACAGTATCAAACGATAATAAAACGCAATAGCATAGATAACAACTGGCGACCGGCCACCTCAACAATTAATGCGCCGGCCCGCTAATTATCATCCAGTATGCAGCGGAGCCATTGCACCGAAAAGTATAACGACAGTCGAAAATGAACGTAAAGGAAAATTTTATCTGATACAAATAAAGCTAAAAACGATCCTGCAGTGTGATAATTATCTGGAGAAGGAGTAGACGGTATCAACGTTCAAGGTGGAAATGACGTTTTAGCAAAATTAAAAAAAAAAAGAAAACTTCAGTCAAGAAAGGGAAATATAATTTTCCACTCTTAGAACTTCCACTTTTGCGTTTGATATACCTAAACTGGCAGAAGTTTCGATTTCACGTCACGGCCATTCGTTCCCGTGTGATCGAAGGAAATTACGTGCGTGCAAGTTTGCAATGTACGCTGCAGTATCAAGCTTTACCTGAACATAAAAAAAGGCTCGTTTGCAAAGATTCCCACATTGCGCAGGAAGATTCGATCTCGTCCAGGAATTCAAAGAGCACGGAGAGTTCGCTGATTACTTCACAGTATGCAAGGCACCTACATAGTTGAGATAGAGACTGCAGTGAATGTAGCAGCTAAAATCGCTGTGCGTGTATGGGTGGCAGGGGCAAGGGCGGGGGGGGGGGGGGAAGAACAAAAAATAAAAGACGGAAGCACCAAAGAGGTGGAGCTGGAATGGAGCAGCAAACACAAGAGGACGCAAAAGGGCATACGAAGATACAGGATAAGAGAGCAGGAATTCCCGAGAGGATAGAAAAGGAAGAAAACTGGCAGAAACTGCTTCTGGACTGAATGTTTCGCAAGGGTGGATTCAGGATTATGCCCAATTTTTTTTCCAAGGAATTTTGTACCCTCCAAAAGCTACCACGCGTATTTCGCCCTCTACTCTCTTCGAGGACTTTCTCCCGGTGAAAACTTGCAGATGCAAGTATTGCCATCTGCGACCTTCGTATAGGCAAAAATTATTATTATTATTGTTTCATGAAATTATTAGATTCCATGTTCTGTCGTGCTTTATCAATAGCTGACCGCAACGTTCACTATTATTTATGCACGCGATATCCTTACTGTTTTGCGGTGGCGTAATATGGCGTTGCACACGTGATCGTGGCTCTGCTTGCATATGACGCAACGATCGGACGAGTCACGAAAAAAAGTACGTTTTTAATACCGCAAAATATACTTTTCTGTTGCTCCTTCGGAGCGGCGATCGATTTTCCAATAATTCCCATTTGATAAAACTATCTTTTGGATAAGGAACCCGACTTGACTATTGCCTTTGCCAGATGATTATCGGCTGTGTGATAAGACCTGAAGGACGGACGGGTCTATGAAATTACTCTAAGCTTACGTGACGGGTGAGTAAGCGAGGGAGGATTAGAAAGGTATGACCACCTTACGACGGAAGGTTTTACTAGATTAGGGATGACGGTAATTTCATTGGTTACGAACGGGGGAATCCTGGGCCGTTTTCATTTAACGGTACTTCCGGTTACGAAGGGTTATTACGTAGCCGTCTTATCGATGTTCACGCGAGAATCACGAGGAAAAAAAATAAAATCTAAGGAAGAAAATAATGCAGACACCCCAAAACGTAGATGCGTCCTGCCGTCGGTGTTGGCTCGAAGCCATCGTGTCAGCCACGAGTTTTCCCCGTAAAATACTCTCTGCTAACCCAAACGGGCATCCATTTGTTGACTGTCGGTCGTCGAGTTTCTCGCCCGCTTCTCCAGCATTTCGAACGTTCTCTTCGCACCGGACCGACCCTCATCACGCTCCACTTGGCCGGATGGTACTCCATTTCTGAGGCAGGCCAATTCACCGAAAATACCAGAGACTGGGTGCTATAGGCAATGCGAGCACGTTCATCTACGTGGATTCGATGAACGTACTAGTTTTTTCATTTTTATACGGATTTCCTTTCTCTAGCGATACTCCCTAATGTCTGAGTGACTTTTATTCCTACATTAGATTGAATTCCGCGAATTTTTAACCAAATTTTGTTTTTTTCTTTAGCATCTTTTATCAAATTTAATGATATACACGATATTTTCCGAATATCCATCGCCTTCGTCAATTACGCATGTCGAACACATCATTTGACGACAAATATGCATAGGTACATCGAAATGCCGAGGTTCTTTGAACGGGTGTTGGGAACTTAATAAGTAACTAGATAACATGACGACCACCCTTGGCAAAATTACTTCTCAAGTTAATTACGTGATCAAAGATCATAATAGGTTATATACATACATATACATATATATATAATATACATACTTGCGTCATCCTCGCATGCATCGATTTTACATTATTAGACAGTTTCAGACTACGCATCCGACGTCCTTCTCCTTAAAGATGCCCGAACGGAGCACCTAACTGAAGCCAGAAGGTGGAAGATCCTCCGAGTATACGACGAAAGCAGGGATTTAACTAAGCTATAACCCTGGGGGTTCGTTTAACGAGGCTTTGTTGTGGGATTCGTAGCTACGTGGTACGTGGTAGATTTTACTGTGATGAGCACGTACTCTCAGGCACGCTCGAAGGCTTTGCTATCCTTAACCGAGAGAATTTTGCATACAGAAGAATGCAGATTGGCTATGGCGACACAGTAAACACACGAAATACCTAATATACGTAAAAACGAAGTATCTTTGGTCATACGAGGCAAAAAAGCTATATAGTTATACTATATCCATATATACGTAATAGAATTCACGAAAAAAAAAATACCCTATACAAAAGAGATCTACATAAGTTAAGGCTTCGCCATGGAAAAGAATATACTCTCCTCGTACACTAACGGAAACACGTCCGTTCGCGTTAGATCAGTACACACGTTAGTCCAAGCTTAAGCTACAGACGTACACGTACATTCGCAATAATCCGAGTTCTCACAAAGTCACACATAATCCGAGGTAAAGTCTCTGGACAAACATTTGAGGAGCACTGTCATCACAGGTAGCTATAATGTACACATAAAACGGCGAGTTCGAAACTTCATAAAACTTTGCGCATAAGGTGCTGCCAGCAACAGTATACTAGGATTGTAGAGGGCAACGGTGCAATAGGACAGTCGTAAGCAATATGTTAAAGTCGGTTCCTAAGAGACGACTGGGGGGGTTGTGGCCATAGCTCCGTATGCTGGATGGAAGATCCGACAAGCGTGGCGACTTAGTGGCCATGCCCTTCATCCAAGCCATTACTCAGGACTTAGAGTCGGTCCTTACCCCGTACGAGGATCTAGTTTACCCATAGGTACAGAGTGATGGCGGGGACAGAAGATGGCGAATGATATCGAGATAGCGTCGAAAAGTAATCGTGGTGAGGGAGAGTGTCGGGCAGTTCGATTTGTTCGTTTGATGACTCGGAAGGGTCGTATAAGGTTCCAAGCAGAAAGCTGGAAATAAAAGGCATTCGGTCTGGCCAGGATATCACTGGCGAAGGAAAATTTCACCGTGCGATAAGGCAAAAGATCTTCAAACTTGGGCTCAGATTAGAAATCAATTAAGGGAGCCACAAAAATGCTACGAAACCCCACAGCAGGTAGACAGTATGTGGGTTACGGAAAATCAAGCGCTCTCGAGCTACTCGTTTCCCATAATAAGGCTTTAAATAGGTTCGCCTATCGCCCCTAGGTCCTTCCACCGCCATTAAGCGACTAGGCCATTGACGACATTGCTCCTGTGCCAACCCAGGACGGTCTGGACCATTACCGGATACTATCACTGCTACGGTACAGAGAAGGGCGGTCAACTTGCAGGAAACAACCAGGCAGTCGAGTGGCAAACTGGCCACGCGGTTTATTGCGCGACACAGGCGACCTCAGCGACGAAATTATAACGAAATAATAGCACCGCTCCCGAGCAGTTGCCCCGTTTTAATACCCGCAGCTGCGAGCAATGTTTCGCTGAGGAGAAGTGGTACGTCAGTGAAACGGGACAGGCAGTGACGTAGCATTTCGAGAGACCTAATAAATTGGATCGTCCCCTTCGAGACCTTACCTTAGCACAAAGTGACTTTTTTTCCACCCCACGCCCTGAGAACGTGCCCGGAAAATCTACAATCTAACAATTGTCGAGAGTTCGCAGACCTGGTTCTCTCATCTATCTATATATAACCGTAGGGACCTTTTAACCGCAAAACGTCGCGATACTTTATACCATTTCCAGAGGAAAATCTTCTAGCCGAGAGAGCAACGCCATTGACCCCTGTACCATTTTTAAATCGCCGACCACGAAGCATTCCCTGTTTCATTTTAGTCTCTTTAGAAGCTCCATTTACATATGAAACAAAAAGTTACGACAATGAATTCGCTCGGCTGTATAAATACTGATTCGGAGGTTAAATCGCTAACCGGATATTTACGTGTATCGCGTAAACTCTTCCTGGCTATTTCTGAACGTCTTAATTTCTAGAAGGAACGCAAACGGTCTCCTGCGCGATCTTAATGTCATGGTGAATACGAAACTACGCCACGGTAGAGCGCTCCGCTAGCATGAAACGTACGACCGGCATCCTAGCGTGAAACTCTCCATTCAATGGCGTTTGGCCACCAGACGATATACGGAGACAGCACAAGTTGTAGGATTCAACATTCGGAGCACATATATTTGTTGAGGTTGACCTTCGACCTTATAAAAAAAAAAAAAGTATGAATTCCCAAAATTCAGCTAACATCCCTTGTCTTTCGAAGTAAAGAGAAATAACTGAAAACGGAAATACACCGTCGACTTCCCGTTTTCACTTTCCAGCCTAGCATACGTTAAGCGAAGGTCATAGTGAGTAGCTGATTGATACAACATTCGCAAGCATCTCGTCTCGCACGTTGAACATCTTTACGAGACTGTAAACACTATGATAATAGTTGACACGAATTGACCGACAATCGTGGATCGAACAGTCCGTATACGTCAGACCAACGCGAGATAAGTTCTACATACGTACATGCATGTGCACGCAAGCTTTACGGAAAGCGATAGCATACGTGGTTACGTAAGTATACGCGAGTGCGTGAGCATTATGGAATATCAAACGACCTTCGCGTTGATCATAAGCGTATATGTTAATATATACAGCTCACGAATGATCATATGTATCTCAATTATGGAATTACGTAGTTTTATCACGAGAAACTATTTCTTACAGCTGTCTCTAAGCAATATGGCAATAAATGTATAAAGCATATTGTGAGACAAAAATTTCTTCACTTTATCAAAACTTCTGACCGACAGCTTAAAATAGTCCTAACCGCTGTTGATTTAGGGTGACGTACGCTCAGTCACGTCTCCTGCTAGCTTAGGACGCTACGAGCGGTTTGGACGTGTCGGAATTAGGTGCTAATGTAAACTGCAGTAACTCAACAGTCGATAATTCGATAACGTATGTATCCTGTGCGAATGCTGCGTCATAAATTCACGGCGAATCCCGTATCGCTCGTAGGGATTCGACACTACAAAACACTATCCGCCATAGTCGAAATAATGGCGAGTTCATATAGCGAGAAAGAATTGATTTTCGATGAACAGCTGCAATCGACATTTTGGAGTGTCAGAGGCACCAGCTGTGTCTCCCACGATAATACTATTTACATCGGAATGCCTATTCCACCGACTGTCAGGAAGATATCCCATTTGCGATAACACTTAATACAAATCCGAAAGAAATATTATTTACGATTTCTCTTAGGAATCTTAAGATTCGGCTGACTTCTGATAACGAACTATTCTTATCCGGCCAAAAATTGTAGACTAAACCATCGCACTGCCTTAACATTTTAATTTAGCACTGATATCGAATATCTAAAAGAAAATAAATATATACCAGTATCTAAATTAATTGATCTTAAAAGGTCATCCGTAAGCAGTCTGATCGTAATACATCATCGTAATTATTACTTGAACGGTAACGCCACTGAATAATGCATACGTGTCAAGGTAATGCTTCCCTGGAGAGATATCAACCAATACGTCCAATATTAATTCTATTCGCAGTTTTCGAACGGAACAATGAAACTCTCTGAAGAAACGCTTTTACATCACTTCGATTCACCGATATCAAAGGCCATGCAGTTGTAATAACTGTTTGCACCGGAAACCAACCATTACCGTTACAAGCCGATCGACCTTTTGCTAGTAATTTTTTTTCAAATACCGACTCAGAGACATAACACAGCAATGTCTTTCAGTCGCATCAACTTCAATTGTATTAGAATACACAAACCGGATATGATGTCAAGAAAGGTACTACGATACATTCTATTATATTAGTAAGGTAGAACAGTTTATTGTGTAATTAAAAATACACGTGAACGGCTATGTAAAACAGATATGAAGGGAACAGTCGTTCTAATACTGAGGAGGTAGGTATTGTTCGTTGGATGAATTCCTTGGACTATACTAGGAAATCAGAATATAATGGCTACAGGGCTGGGAATCTTAAAAGGAAACGAAGTCTTGGATACAACATTTTTTTAGCGTTATCCCGTATTCTCCGTTGGGCGATCAGTGTGCAGTTGAAACTTCAATGCAAGTGCAATATATTTGCATCTTCCAGGCACATCGACCCAAAAGAATCTTATTCTCAGTAGAATGACAAGAGCATACATAATACAATATCTTGGTGAAGTAACGGTAAGCTGAAAGAAAGTTATAAAGTTCTCCCTACCTTAAATACATGTATATATGTGTGAGTTTATATATATATAATAGCGTCTGACCTACATCGATTACACGGATCAAAACGAACAGGAAACCAAGGTAAGAGGTTAGACGTGAAATCCGTGACTCACCGTGTCGAGATTAAACAGACTCGAAACTTTCTTCAGGAAACCGTCCTGTGACTTCTTCTTCCTTCGCGTGGTCATCTCCTGATCTTTCTCTGTATCCCCGAGATTCCCAAAGCGATTAATCCAAATAATCCAAACGCTCGCAATCAGCTGGAGCGTACACACATCATGCTTAATAAGGATTCACTATTTCTTTTATTGCAACACGTATCACTTTTTCAACAAATGATCCGATAAAGCTACGAATATAAGGCACGTAAAGTCCCAGGCACGATAATATTTATCAATGATCGTTCACAACACTTTATAAGGCACTGAAACGAATGAGAACACGAAGGTTTTTTAAAATTTTAAGTTTAATTGAGTCGTTGCGACAGAAACCGCCAAGACGAGGGTTTCGCGATAAAATGGATTCTAAACAGATTTAAATTAATATTTTATTAGTGATAAATGAATGCGCACGCAAGGACTCTGAATGACAGACTGATATTCTTTGGAGACTTGCGATAATTGGTGGACAATTAGTTTGAAACTAGATCAAAGGGAAGTATAATGAAGAAAGCTAGAAGGTACTATACCGCTGTGGTTCCTATACGAAATACATTGGCGTCTTTAACGGTACGTTAACATTTGGCTGAGGGTCACTCACGAATACGTGAGGAATGATGATAGTATCGCAATACTTGGAGGGCCCTAAGTCCCTGCAATAGATGCAGGTGGGTGTTTGTTACTCCCACGGTACTATACGAGAACCGACAGTGTGTATATATAGTTAGAGGAAATGTAACGAGAGAGAAAAGAAATAGGCAGATCGACTCAGTTACCGTGACTCAGGGCCAGATCACAATCTGCGTGAGCTTTGCTTTTTATACACCCTATATATAATATAGACGCGTTGAATTTTGTACAATGAGAAAAAATGTATCACAGATAAATTTTATATTTAGATTTACGATAGCTCTTTAAGAGAAAATTTAATTTTTAAAATATATTAACTATATGCCCGAATAGATTTGAAACTGCAATCTCTTCTCGTGACAATCTATATAAGAGAGTCCTTTTAAGTGTTATGATGAACAGACTATACGCAACTTTCCCGTGGATTCTATGTATGCGTGAAAGTTATTTCATTACCGTGAATGATTACTCTATTTTTAGATGCAACTCCACAATGCTGACAATCAAATCATTAATAGTATGTGAACCTGGTTTCCTAAGGTTCCTAGGGAACTAAGTTTACGCGTCTCTCGCCGTGAATTCTAACCTAGTCCGAACAGGTTGTCTATCCGTCCCTTACTATCCTTCGTGCAGTACACAAGCGACATCCCTGTCCCGCGACCCTGAGTTCCCTTGCGCAATCAGATTTTCTCTACTTTGCCTCTTTGAATTTAACGTAGAACTAACCTTAACGTGGTAGAACACTGCGTACTACTACATTATACGAGATAGATAAACAGCCGGTCGATATTCTTATATCAATAATACTATCCTACGATGAGCACTTCACTGAACAGAGAACATTCCACGACGTCACAAAAATTCTTTTCTTGTTTTTCATCCAAACTGGTTGGAGTACGTTGTTATCCAGTGTCAAGCGGTCCTAAAGCCACATATACCCAAATGTCCACAGCACTATAGACAGGTTATTCATACATTTCACTGTAACACTGGAGCGTAAGCCGCATACTCCTTACACAGAAGTCAAATCATGGAGACTTATCGGAATAGATTTTGTCACAATAAATAAGCACTGTCAAACTACGAATTTTCGATAGAGTGCTTTACTCGTAAACAGGTTGTACATCTATCCCGCTCTTGACTGATGCTCGGGCGACGCGCCTCTGCTACACCGGAGTTTAGAAGGCGGCGACGAGTTTCTAGAGTCACGGCTTCCTCACCGGTGAGATAACGGGAGCGTAGTCAACTCTAGCACCCTTTCCCACGGCACGAAAATCCTCCGTAGCCGTGTTTCACGAATTTCACGAACAGCACCGCATGTTCGCCTGCATTTAGTCGACGAGGCGACGCACGATATTCCAAAGTATGCGAATGACGGAACGAAGTATGGCTGACGTCACCATTAGCGACCGATGTACCGGCATAACGCTGCACGCACGGAGCCGAGGACTGACGGAGATTCACGAACTTGCACGATCACGGCATGCTCATGAGTTAGTCCGATCAGGACTTACTAACCGTTTGAAAATATTCGGTCGCGCTCAACTCTGTCGTTTCTTGGCCGGTTTCGAACCTTGATTCAAGGTTCTAAATCTCTGAAGTCAGATCATGATGGACGAGGGTATGTCGAAACACTTTTATGTATGACTATTACGAAAATCTTCATCCGAAAATATTTTGGACTTTAAGTTCATTATGTTTTAAGTAACGGTTTTAATATGTTTCAGGTTATAAGAACTGCAGGGAATTCATTATATGACTGGATATGAGAAATTGTTTTACCAAGGTAGGGAACTGATATCAGTTGAAAAACGGTATCGAATGAAGTAAAATTGTTTAATCTGCCATCTATTGGTAATGGATAAATTATAATTGCCTGATCAGCTGTAACGTTGTTTTATGAAAGGTGACGGTAAATTTCACAAGAAACTTTTGTCAGAGTCATCGATAACATTAATTAAGATATAATTCGTTTGTATTTCAACCGCCGACACTCCCTTCTATTTACGGTTCGGAATCAAAAGGAGCCTGAGTCCCCTTTTTAGCCGTGAATATTTTCTCGAAAATGAACGCTCAAGAGGAAGGGACGAACGTAGTCGCGTGCCGCCATTAACGCTCAAAGCTATGACCCGGAAACTTAAATGAACCCTTAGAACTTGGAGGAAGGCAATTTCCTTAGTGAATAACGTGCACGTCGTGTGCACAACCCCTCCGGTCACGCATACGCGGGACAATAGTGACTGCAATTTGCGTGCCTCAATAGATCATGTTGCACAGGGCACCTACTTTATTTTCAAAGATCGCCTATCCGGCTTTGCTGTAGTTTTTACTGACGTTTTGGATGATGGGGAAATTAATTGTGATGAATTTACGGTAAATCATTTTCGAAATTGTTATGTCGAGAGCCTTGGAGTTTCACAAGAGAACCGTTATAACGTATTGGGATTGGTCGGGACGTGTGTATCTCGGCCGTTATTTAAAATATGCGCCACGAGTGACATCTATTGAATCAAGTGACCTATAGGTCTCTCGTGTAGTCGACAGCCGATAAAACAGGAATTTTTCAAGTATCGCGTAGTCAGATGTTTTATTCAATGAATTTATCCTATTGTCAGTGAAGACACACTAGAAATTAATAAATGAAAGAGAACACAAGGATCGACTATTCGTATAATTAAATAAATCTTGTATAATTTTCATATTATTTTTTGCCGTAGTTTAGTAAAACTATTCAGAAAGTATTATTGTACAATAATCGTTCAGGATCATATACACAAATTCTACAACAATATTCTTGAATCAACTGTACTACTTTTATACTATCTACAAAAACTCACTTTTTCCATAGAGACATGTCGTACAAACCCTACTACTTTTGTGAAAATTACATTAGTGGTTTCCTAATCTAAAGTGTAAATTACAGGATTATACAGGAAAGGGGATTACAACGGTTTAACACAGTACAAAAAAACTAAATATACAAACCACAAAAAGGTAATACAAACTTTATTGTCAAACAAAAGTATATACGGTAAAATAAAATGGAATGATTAGTAGAGGAGATACGTGCTGGATAGATGATCATTTATGACGCATGATGTTTGTAGGTAGACGTAACGCTCTCTCAGCAGTCCCCAAACTCCATGTGATCCTAATAAATAAGAAAAGAAAGGAAAAAAAAAAGAATTCGAACTCATGTGCCGAGTCGATGTTTAATATCTCATAATAAGGACGCGGATTCTTTATTTTTTAGAGTCACTGTAAGCGTACAACGAATAAGGTCTTTGGAGTAAGCTTAGAAGTTTGAGCGAGGTAAAAGGATACCGAGAAGTTGAGTTACATATTACGAGTTCACCGTATGGTTAATCCGAAACTTTCATATATCATAGAAAAATGCCAGTACACAACGCAGTAGGAAACAGACGTCTCACGTGCCATATATTGTCATCAGCTTTGACGCATTAACCATCCAAGTCTAACTTTATATCATGAACATAAAATGTACCGTACTGTCTCATTCCCATTTGCGACATGAGCTATTTCACGATGTGCGAGATTTCCCAGTGCGAAAGATCGCGTCCCTTTTATAAGGTAACAACGTTTACGAACGTAGACCGCATAAAAAGATCCAAGTCCCCTCGTGATAGGCAACTCAAGTTACACAGAGAGAAATTCATCTTCCGGTTTCTTGTCCTGATAAAAGGCCAGTTTACTATAAGACTACCCTTAAGGTAAATATTTTATTTTCTGTTGAATATTTAAATCTCATTTGCTTTTATTGGAATCATAAGATGATACTCTTGGAATTTTTACAGTATTTCATTTAATACTCGTACAGCTTTTCAGGGAGGGTGAATGAATTCTCTTTAATTCAGACAAGTTTTTCTTTCCCACTGTGAAGACCAAAGTAACTTATTTGAGAATTTTCATAATATTATAATTTCCCGCCGTATAATTTTTCCGATATTATTCTTGGTAATAGAAATGGCATAAAATTGCCTGTTGTCGTACAAACTTTTTTTTTATATAATCAACCTGTTATTGTCTTACAAAATTTTTTTTTCGATTCCCAGGCTACCGTATAATTTGATAAACGCGTCACAGGTTCGGATCTCAAATTCGACTAAGAATTTATTCGCGTCGCGTAATATTGTCTTAACAAGTTTCTTAAGTTTTTAGCTGATGGTTTCTTAAAATTAAATTTCGTCGTTGTAAACAAGTAACATTAAAGAGTAAGTAGAGCAGTTGTATGTGTGTGCTTGTACTATATTAAAAAATGAGAAAATGAAGTCGCATTCCGTAGAGGAAAGAGAGTCTAGCTCATTTATGTAATGCAGGGTAGAAGAGCTATAGATATATAAACCTCAAAATTGCTTTGAGTAGTAATAGATGAAGTTCGGCCAAACACCAAACCTCTCCAGAACTAAGTAACCATTTCGTATATCCACATTCAACGAAGCATGAATATCTAAAAAGTGCCTTTGAGCTTTTATAATTCACGTTTAATTTAATTCGGCCTTCTATTCCTGTAATATTTCATAACCCACCTGTACACCGGTCTGACAATTTATTAAGAATTAATAAATAAATCAATTACGTCATACTTTAATCCCCCGTTAAATGCGTGTCAGTAGGCTGTCCCCCATAAAGATTCATGAATTTATCGTAATCGTAAGCTTTTCCAATGTGACTAAATGCTTCCAAAGTGTGTACAGTCGATCCCAGAGCAGACCCTCTTCGCAAGATTATTAGGAATCCCCCGCGGTGAGATTTCGAGAACGATTTCGTCTTATCGAAGGATGAAGCCTCCTCCGACAGCAGATCGAAGTTGGCAGAGAGTCGAGTCGACTATAGCTAAATTGAATTGAAAACGAAGAGATTTTCCTCAGGACGCTTTCCAAATAAATCGAAGTCTGGCTTCCCTTGGTCGATGCCAAGCATCATTTAATGGAGCTTTTAAATTCATAGCGCGTGTTCGCGTCTAGAGGCTCGCCTACCTCTCTCAGACCTTCCGTATCGGCATATCAGCTTGGGACAGCTCCCAAGGTAGAGGTAAACCCGATTAGGCGCAACACTAAATCTCATTCAACCAACCCCCTATTGTTAAGTACGGTGTGCTCGGCAGCTCCCACCTCTACTGGATTATCAAGCGGCTGTCAGAGGTGGTGCAGGTCCGTTGTACGTGGGGCCCGTTCCCTTAGTCCCCGTCAACTCCCGCGAAACGTTTGGGGATCAAGACGATAAGGTAAGATTGATTGCACGAACGTCCACGTGCCAACCCGCAGACATCGAGAGTTCGAGTATGTTCGCGATAACCGTCATTTTTGCATAATCAAAGGAACCTCTCATCCAAAGAAATCTCGTAAATTTTCACTGAATATTATTGTATAATGCATACTGCTGGGCAATCCAATAAATATATTTCATCCCTATATTAAAAAAAAAACTTAATCAGACTGAAGTACAAAAATGATCAAAAAACAGATTTTCATACACGAGATCATAAATTATCAAGCGAATTTCACATACGTGGTTATAACATGCGATTTGGGAAAATATTTTCGCACTCCGTATATTCTCCCTCGCGTTAACTAAGTGCTTAGCGAAGGGCTCGATAGTTTAGGTGGTAACAACCATAACGTCATTAAACCGCAACTCTGCTAATAACAGGAAGCTTAAGTCTCTGTAACCGCCTAACCAGATGGTAAGAGCGGATCGCATGCATCACTGTCACGTAAATTGCTTCTCCTGCTTTCTACCCGCTTCCATATTTGCGATCCTCACTCCTTGTCTATACGCTATATACATATAGGTATATATATATATATATTTTGAGGTTCTTCACGCCCCTACATTTAGGAAATAGGTTTATAAGGATCACGTGAGTATCTGTTTCGTGGGCTGGTACATACGGTTATATTTTAAGTTCAATCGTCCGTATAAAACAAATGACACGAGAACAAGCAAATTATACTTGAATCCAAGTAGCATAAGACTGAAAATAGACTGTTATTCCGCTTAATTCTGCAGGATAGGAAATTGATGCAGGAACATTTTTTTTATAGGATTTCCTTACTAGGATGACCTCTATTAAGGTTACCGTTAGTAGATCGCTTTGTGTGGATCGTGTAAAATGATAGAGGATTTCGAAAGAGAGAGGGTTGCTGGGTCAATCTGACCCTGGATTACAGAAAGAGGATTATTAGAAACCAGTACTGCACAACGTGACACACGTGCAACTGTCGGTAAGATAAACAAAGAAATAAGTGAATATATAGCAAACTATAAACCATAAACTCAATTTATTAATTAAAATTGTTCATGCAGATTTGATAGTGTTTACCTGGTCGCTGTCATGACCCTGCCAGCTGTCGTGACTCTGCAACACAAAGCGTACGTAACGTATGAGGAACATTAATTCGTTTAGAATGTTTGACAGACTTGCTAAACGTATATTACAAAGCACCCGAAAATTTTGATGCTCGATGTGCTGTAGGCATTCCATGTTACCACTCCATTATACAGGACATTAAAAAATATGCAAATCATAAATGATGCAGTATGTCAGCTTGTCTGACAGAGGACGATCCATTTTGTATATTAATATTACATTGAATTTTCAGAAATTCTATTAAATGACAAGTGCATTAGCAGAGACGAGGTATCAAGTCCCATGAAGCTGAATGCTTTTTGTACCTACTGAAGCTATTCACAGACTGACAGAATAAAGCCGCAAAATGATATCTTTGGACATACGTATGTGCATTAAAACGAAACTGGAGCTTCTATACGTGGTAAAAAGAGAAAAACAAATCTACTGCAAAAGTTCTGCCTCTTGTATTGTAATGCCCGTAACAATGCATGTAAAGCACGGTGCGTTAAACTGTCATAATTTTCGGCGATCATTATCGCACAAGTAACAAGTAATACTGACACCGCGTCATCTCATCGTACTAACGATCATTATTCAAACGATATTCCATGCTTTTGTTAAAATCAAGTAATGAAACAATATGAACCTTCGTCATAAAAAAAACGGCACCTGTTTTCAATCACACAATTTCAATCTTATGACCGTACCCAGATTTATATTTTCTTCCTGTACTTTAATGTAAAATGTACACGCAATACATACAATAGACTTACGTATACTATATCAACGACCTACATGCCGTGCGACCGCCGATACGTCTCGTCATTTGTTCGTGGCGAAAGCAAGCTAACCGATACGCCGATACGCGATCCAATGACGGTTTATTAAAGCGTAGTAAATAATATCTACACCATATGAAAGGACAGTAACGTTTTATCGGACACAAGGTTGGTTTGTGTCGGAGGTATAACGGCAGTCGCGGAGCTAATGTCGGAGTGTGTTGTCAGATTTATGGGAACAATATAAGCGAACCGGCCAGCGCTGAATCACGTGATCTGTGCGCCATAGGTTCAGCTACACCTAGCGGCGACTCGACAGACTATCGAATTATAGTGAAAAAAAACCCGGAATAACAGACCAGCGCCATCTGGAATGAATTCGTATCATAAAAGAGTTTCTTTTGCGATGGTCTCGAGAAGACAAATGGTGCTCGTATCAATATCGCTTTACCATAGAATAAAAATAAAAGGCAAATTATTCATAGTTGAGAATAAATCAGCTTAATGTAGATTTGTGCTCAGCTTAGTTATATCTGTACTGTGAATTAAATAATATTGCGTAAAACTAAGTGAAGTTTTGTGGAGAAAAGCGGAACATTTTTAATGGCTGACTCATTTTTGGGTCGACCTAAATCATGTTTTTGCAACGTGTAATGTTGTTGCATTCGAGTACACAGTGCTCATTAGTGTTGAGAATCAAATTCATTAGTCATCCTGCTAGTCACAATTATGTACTTATGGATACGTACAGTAATTAAGAGAAAGATATAATGTTATGTACTTTGACCATTTTTACCAGACTTCTTCCTTGTCTATGCGTTAATTCGTTTAATGACAGGATAAATGACGAGAATAAAAATGCATTAAAGTTACTTCTTTATAATGGTTTTCCTATACACGTCTGATAATACGCAGCAGACAATATACTACAGTATGCTTTCAGAAAGAACTGTATTTAAGTCGAATTCCTAGGGGCTGTTAGGATAATGGAGGAGGAGAGAAAAGGCGAATGAGACGGACGTAAGTTTCGTAGGCTGAACTCGAGATGTAATCATTTAATAGAGTTACACAGTGCTGAAACTGAACAGGATAAGGAAGTAAGAGGGGAAGGTCGGTGATTGGACTCGTTATTTGCTGAAGTTCAGCAGACATTTTACAAGCCATTAAATGCAGGTTTTCTTACTCATACAATAAACGACAGCTATACGTTTTGTCAGCTCTCTACAACGTAGCACTTTAATCGAGTCTTGTCTTTCAGAGGGAATGAATTTTAAAACGATCTCGTTGAAGAATATATCAAATGACAAAATGACGTCGATTTAATTACTCAACATTGCTCTCGTGTTGCCGAGAGAACAGAAGATCAAGTTACTCAGGATTGTACCATTGGAACCATCGGAAAACGTATGACTTTAAAATATAATAAAACGGAGAAGGCATTAGATTTATGCAGAATACAAAGCTGACTGAAGGTGGTTAATGACACCATACGTAAGAGACGTTGACATTGAGAAGACAGAAGCGGATGGTAAAATTAGTTATCTAGCATGATTAATAGACGCCACATTGCTAGAAGGAGGCCATAAAACCTGGTTCCGTTAGAGGTTTCCCTAATAATTTAAATGTCCATTGCATTTTCACATAATCTAGATTTACGAGCGTGCGCATTTGCAATTGACACCCCTGAGAGCTGCATTTTCAGATTAGAATAAATTTCCCAAAGTCTGTCGAATAAATCAGCCAGCAGAATGAACCGAGTTCATCAATGAATTTCAAGATAAAAGGCTAGGCGATATCAGTGACTATCATCCATAATACGAAGAACAGTGAACCTAGATGGCGTCCAATAACATAAAGCTGATATAACGAGCGTCGTGTACATTACGAGGTTTCAAAACCGTCGTTCAACACATAAGACGATTAAATACTGATAACAACTAAGTCTTCTTCTTGTACGAAATTTCATTCCAAGTTTACTTAACGTTAGTATATCTATAATGAATATGATGGTTAGAGGTATTATATGCCGAGTAATATTATAAATTCATCTATAACACAT
Source organism: Trachelus tabidus (assembly GCA_030142655.1). Classification (NCBI taxonomy): domain Eukaryota; kingdom Metazoa; phylum Arthropoda; class Insecta; order Hymenoptera; family Cephidae; genus Trachelus; species Trachelus tabidus. The sequence continues at coordinate 109,846 of JARQTI010000481.1, forward strand.
AAGTTCACCTATAGCAGAAAAGCCATGTAAATTTCATTAGTAAAACAATCATAACGTGCTGGACCGTTCGCGCAGATCTGGCTTGCCCATTTGGGCATCTCAATTTAGCAGAGACACAGAATATAAACCAAGAATGTTGCGTTTGCTGAACGGAGGAATTAAAGACTCCGAATTTGGGGCTGGCTGCCTCGTAAATTTAGTCTTACAAGGGCTTCCAAGGGCTTTCCAAGGTTCCCACCATCAAGAACCCTAACCTCCAAGTTCCTGTCTTGTAGCCGACCATACCTACACTGCATGCAACTCACTCTGACAATATACCTTCTTAATTATGAGAACGTGTCCCTCGCAATAATTAATAGCGTCCCACGATTCTGCTGCTTTCTGAGTATACGCTGCGCAAAGTGAAAACATAAATGCTGGCACCACCGTTAGCCCGTTACCACACTGAGGGCGGCCCCGCTCCCTGGGTCTCGACAGTATCAAATATTGAGTCTTCTAATTGATCGTCTCTTGGAGGTCGCCTTGTGGCCGTTCCTTATCCCATTATCTTTTGTCCGTGATTTGTATTCTTGCGCATTGACTGCACCATTCGCACAGTCCAAACGAAAGATGAAAAGGCGAAACGAAGTCGTCACCGCGTTGTCCGTGTAATCTTCTTCTTATGCTCTCTATCCCAAGCACCCGTTGAGTACTCGCCGGCAAGCGCTCGCTGCCGTCTAAACGGAAAGGATAGCAAAATCGGCGCCGCGCTCAACGTGCTAAGTTCATACTGCGTAACCCAACCAGATGGGAATAACAATCTATAGGGACAGCGAACGCCAGGAAGACGTGTGCCTCAAAATTATTAACTGTCTCTACGCATTCCTTCGCATGGTATAAACTCTCCGTATAGCGTGCACCCTGGGTAACCTTTTGAGGTTGAGAAGCTTGCATATGTTGTGGAAGCGTTTATTTCGCGAGTTCAGCCAAAGTTACGACTTCACCTTGCGACGTGCCAGAACTTGAAGTTTCTAAAGTTTATAGAGCAGGATATACATAGAGAATCTTCGGAAGTTTAGTTTTATTGCTGAACTCTTGTGCAGTTGTATGAATAGTATGTTGGATTCAGACCTTGTGTACTTGTACATTGGAAATGTTTCTTCGTGGTTTCTTTTGGGATGCAAATGGCTGTTTACATATGTTAGAATTTTGGGATTATTCTATAAGGATCAGTATACTCAGTGATGGTATGTATATAGTATGTAGATGTATACTGAAAAGCCCTTTCACTCTCGTTTCTGTAAAAGAGTGAAAGGTAATAGAGTTTACTTCAAGAAAGCTCTCTCTCTCTCTCTCTCTCCCCACCCCCACCCACCCTTCAGTCCCTGTGGAAAGTGCTTTTTCCCTTATTAACGTAATGGAAGTTGTATCCTTCAAGATACTAATACCTATTAGCCCGTTTATCTTAGAACCTGATTACGGTGTAGATAATAGTTAGAGTGAAGTGAGGATAGGCCGCGCGACCTAGTGGTTTGTCGTAATCAAAGTGACTACAGCGTCGAGGGGGAACGTGCATATCTTCCTCCTGAATTATGGTGGAAACTCACAGAGTAATTTTGGCAGGATGGGAACTGAAGTGAAATGAGACGGGACAGCAGAGGCAGGCAGCAGCTAAGAGATCTTCGTTCCTGGATTAAAGACTAACTTTTATCTTTCCCTGCAACCCTTTCATTCCTTAATATACTACTTATATCTTACCTATATGTATATATAAAGTTATATATATACATATATAGGATTGAAGCGTTCAGGAATGGGTGGGTCAATCTAGCCGATAGGCCGAAGGATTTATATCGAAATACGCACACCCACCACTTGTTCCCAGTAGCCCAGGATACTATTCGATTCTCATCCATCCCCAAGCAAATTACTCCCCGTCATTCCTAACTTTGATAAATGATTCTAATTAGGCGAACCGTTACGGGCCTAATAGGCGAGAGATTGTTTCGTTGAAGGATATAAATAATTTGCCAAATGTATTTCCGTGAGGTTTGAATTTCGCTTCAATTGAAAGGCTCAACCGTGTGGGGATCGTGGACGTGATGAAGGTGAGACATAAAATGGAATCGCGCAAAGGTTATAAACGATATCGTACGTCAAGTTTCTCTTCTTGCTATTCGTGACCATGAACGGTCCCGATATACACGATTTTATTGTTTCCCATCGTTCGGCCGACCGCAGTTATATGGCAAACCGCGGCTGTTCCTCTTTTTTCTTAGTATCGCATAGTAACACCCCTACGAAATAGCACTTTTAGTGTTGCAATAAAAATACCTACCTTACGTAATGCCATTCATTTGCTATTCAATATTGTTTGCACTTGCCACCGGCTACAACACACGGGCAGTGCTCGACGTGAGTTTCTTTACGATTATGGAAGTACGATGCTATGAAAAGGGCGTAAAACTACCGTTAGAGAGGACGTCATAACTACACTCATGTTAAGATCGTTAATTCCTCTTGCGTTTCCTGCATAATGACATCATTCTAATTTCTTCTTATTTTTTTTGTACGATATTACACCATATTGCACTATACTGCAATACGCATAAACGAAAGATGTATAATGTCTGTATCCTTCTTGTGTATGAAAAAAAAGTTACTTTCAAAAAATCGATACGTCGTACAGGTTAAAAGCTTTTTGTTCGTCCGAATGGGCTTGTCAATTGCATTTCTAGTTTTTCTTATTGCGTGGTAGAAACGTATGCTTTGTTTAAATGGTCTATACATTGTATTCATGTATATCGGCGAGTTTGCGATCCAGTAATTTTTAGACAGTAGGAAAATTTATAGTTACTACACGAGGCAAACTCGATGAAAATACCCCAGTTATGCATTGAGCTTGAATTGTAGTTTGCACTTTGTCTTTTTTTTTTCCCACCATTTTTCTTCCACTTACTCGGGCAGGCAACAGACTCGACGAAGCACGAGGCAAATCGATTTGAATTTTATCAAATAATCTTCCACTGTTTTAACTCGTACTTGAACACTTGTCGCATATTCAATAAACATAATGAATCGGCAGTATTTCACACTGACGGGAAATAACACATTGCAGGTAATTCTGAAGAAATAATTTCTTACTTTATTAAAGCTTGTGGCAGCTGCGTCTCTTCGAATGAACGTCAGGTTATTTATAAAATTCTTTTACGTATTTGTTTCTTCGATCTTCGCCAGTATTGCATCGTTTGATATATTGGGATCGCATGAAATTAATGAGACACTCTAAAAAATTCGACACGTGTCCCTTTTTAAATTAATTGCTTTTGACTATATTCTAGTATGTTGTAGAACATTTTAGATACTTTCACTCTATGGGTATATACAATAGAATATGATCAAAAATAATTAATTTTAAAAAGGACATATGTATAGAGTTTTCTAGAGTGTGTCATTACTTTCATGCCAACCAAATAAATATTTTTAGTATATTTAGACCACTCAAGGAAGCTGATTGGTGTATGTTATTCATGAAAAACTGTAGGAAGGTAGTTTGAAAATTTTTTTTTTGAAACCAAGATAACGTTTAGCGCTAATTTTCTGTGTTACTTGGTGTACAAGCCTGTGATAAGGTCGTAACATTATTGTACCCTGGTTGTTCAATATCGTAGACATTACCCCATTTTCAAGATTAACGACGACAGCTCATTTTTTATACGTATACCTATAACATCTACCCCCAACTGGCTTTACGGAGACGAATTGTTACCGAGAGGCCCACGGCTAATTCTATAATTCCACAAGGTAGGACGACCCAGTATAATGAATCATCCACAATGATTAGACATTTTTAAGAAAAAAGAAAAGAATCGTGAAACGCCAATGTTCCTGCATAAAAATAAAAATTATATATGTCCTGCATCTATAGAAATACACTAATGGCAGACATATTGTTTGAAATCAGAAAATTCACGTTGAACATTATAATGCATTTTATCGATAAGCGATAAGACTCAACCCTGTTCGAAATATCGAGAATTTCTAGAATTTTAGTGAAACGCTTCGTTAATAATAGGGATGGTGTCAAATTGGCATAGATATGATTGTTTCCCGATAAATCGGACAGTAAAATTTCACTGAAACGTTCTCGTTTGCATTTCATGTGTTGTATTCCATATGTAGACGAGAGCAGCTACAGTTCTATACGAGTTGTTCATTAATAGTGAGGGGAACTGAAAGTGTCTTGTTTCGTTGGGACATTAATAGCAGATAAAATGAGACAGTAACGGTCGTTTAGGTATTTAATCTAATCGCTACTGGACTGACTGCTCGTTAGTGTCTCTTCATAATGCGGCTCTGGCGTTAACTGCCAGAAGGAGGGAGGAGGGAAGGTAATGATGGCAGAGAACCAGAGGGTTGAAGAAGAAGGATAAAAGCACTAGGCCGATGTTGGGCCAATACGTGGACGTCGACGCAAACGGTTGAATTAATTAGGCCGACATTATCGTCCGCTAGGCTGGCTTTGTTATTACGGAGATTGGCTACTGAAAAACAACAGCGAAAGCTCCACTGTATTTCACTAGCTTCTGGGGTAACCTGCATTCTCTAACCAATGGACATTTTTGCGCGTTTATCACGGAATGTAATTTGGGTTCGTCACCAGACATACGTATGGTTGGTATGTAATCGATTACGTTACATATTAAGAGCTACGACTTTTGGTAAACCACGAAACAAAATGTAATAAAAATAAATAAACCGTAAGTAGTATAAGTTGGAGAGTTCTGGACCAGGATTCCTGTAACCGACCTATACCGACACTCTAGAACCTTCGAAGGT
>JARQTI010000481.1:114763-164386 GCA_030142655.1 Trachelus tabidus
CACCTTCGAAGGTTCTAGAGTGTCGGTATAGGTCGGTTACAGGAATCCTGGTCCAGAACTCTCCAACTTATACTACTACCGTAAAAAATATTTCGAATAACATTACTGAAGTATCGTGCGAAGAGATTTATTTGAAACGGCAAAAAAATCATGTGGTATAAATTATTTTGTTACCATACGTGCACGTGTTATCTGTGTTTTTCGTTAAAATAGCTCGTAGTTTCCGGAAACACGATGGAAATCAAATTTTAGATTGATTGGGGACACAAATTTAAAAAAAAAAGTAAAAACTAACAAATAGCTCTGTGCTTGAGCGTTACCGCAAAATTACTGCAGGCTCGCAGGTACCAAAGTGTAACCACCGAATCCATACACTCGCTGCATTGAAAATTGCAGAAAATAGGCGCTGCTGTTTCACAGTCTTTGCAAAGTGAATATTGCAAACTCGTATACGACCGTCTATAGCTTTATTCCATCACTTAGGGATATATTTCCTATCCAAAAGGCGTTAAAAATTGCACGCAAGATTACCATAGAGAATATACTAAGCGTACGTATGAATTTATATATAAATTTAAGTAGTAAACTCCGATATCGAGTCAGACTTAAGAGAAGCTCTTCTTGACCTGTAGAAACAGGAGTACCAACCCAAATTGTATTCGAGGGTGAAAGCAGACTGTGTCTTGAGTGGCTTTGGCAGTTGAAGCTATACACTAATAGCCACAAAGGTTCGTTATCGTTGCATATTAGTGCCACTAACAAGGTTATATAGGAATACAGAACGCAATGTGAACGAGCCCTTAAACTCGAGCGAGTATTAATTGCGTCACACGCATTCCATAGCACGTAGCCGTCTACTACATATTTCAAATCCACGATAGATATATTATTAATCCCCTTGAACAATAAAACATAGAATATTACAACACATCTATAGTATATAACAACGTCATAGAATTAAGGAGCAGAAATCGATAATCACTTATTCAATTATAAAAGATTCCAATATTCTTCCACATCTCCGATATACGTTGGATGAAAGAGTACAGCAAATGGAAACTGTACAATGTATAAGAGCTATTCGAAGCAGCCAGCGAGCCTCGATGTCTCAATTATTTAAATGTAATCCAGTCACAGCATTTTCCATAGTAAATTATTCAAACAACTCTACTTTTCCAACGGTATAACGACCGGCTCGGCCTGACGCCTATAAATAAGTGTAACGGACAAACTTTTTTTAAATCTTAAATCGTACGATCTAGTTCTCAGATATACATAGAAGGTATAGACATAGATATTATAAGATTCAAACATAGATACAGATATATAAATTATATTATAAAATTATCCTATAAAATAATAAAATTAAATATATTCATATGTTTTGGAGTGACTTATGTCGTGGAGAAGTTGACCATTTTTTTTATGTTAGCTAGTCGTCAAAGTTATACACCTTTTTCTCGTAAACACTTGTTATCCTCTATAACCTACTCGTACCGGATCCCACTGCTTCCTGGAGATTGTCCGTCACGTATGAAGGTGGGAGTTTATACGAGAGAGCAGAGACAAGCTCATGAATAAATGTACCCCCGCGAAGATGGTGGTTTTCCACTGTACGACTATAATACCCTTCGGTTATTCGAGGACCGACGTGATTTTATGTGCCATTCGCATGTCGGAACGAGCTGCTTTTCTTTTACCGTCCGATGGAGGTTACGACAATTCGTAAACGCAGCGCTCAGAAGATTTGAAAGAATGTACGGTTACATTTGATTATTAGTGATCCTCTTAGAAAATAGAATTTCCAGCAGCAGCATCTACCAGAAGTCTGACCAGCGTAGAGTGGACTTTCGACTTGGAATTCAAGTACCTTTTTTTATTTCTACACCAAGAAAACACATACTGCGTAAACAATAGTGGAAGAGTGCGACAGAGAGTATGTGTTCTCGAGGGTATTAGAGGAGGCATAAGAAAGTCTAAGAAAGAGAGAGAAAGTCGATGAGAGTAAACCGAGAAAGAAAGTATCCTTGTTATAGGAAATTCTCAGTAATTGCCCATTATTGGTAATTACTTGAGCCGAGTTACTTCGCAGGTTCTCGAGTTTTCTCACTATACTCTCTATAGGCACCTGACGTGCATTACTTAATGGGAGAGTATCGAGAGTATCGACTCTTGCCAATATCCAACCATCACGTTTCACGTGATCCAATTGGAGAATCTATCCCTTACATGGAACAGAAACATTCTAATGTAGTTACTATAGGAAAACAACGTTCTGACGTTGGATTGCTAGGCGTCTTATCTCGTTTCCAGTAATTACATACCTATGTATATCCACGATAAGGTGTTTCGACCGAAGGCTAACCAAAGTATAACCAAGCTATGAATATATCGCAGCCGGATAATTGCGTAAGTTTCTCGACTTGAAAATATCCAAGTTAATGGTAGTTCCGCCAGGTGAAATCGAGCAGGAAATTATGAAACCTCATAGCGGGAAGCCTTCCGAGACGTTTTGATTGTACAGTGGTCCAAGGGCTATACAGGCTCCGCAGACCAAAAAACTGGAAAAGGAATCGTCTGGGAGAGTAATGGATGCATCTGTAGAAGTTCACGCGTATAGGCAGTGGGTGGGAGGGGGCGGGGGTACTGCAATATATTGTATTTTACGTTAAATCGAGAATGAAAAGTGGGCAGAGAGACGAGTAGGAATCTGGGAGCTTTATTACGTAGCTCCATCTTTCCAGTTAGTTTTCGAACAAAGGACTATCGTTTTGTCACACCCCCTTAGCGTTCCTCCTGGAAATACGTAATTGATGCTCGTATACAATTACGTAAATACACGGTCAGTATTGCAATTGTCAACAGTGCATCTGGGAATGTGGATACGAATCACATACGTGCGTTCATTTGTCGATTTGCTGAACCGTAAAGCATGGTTAAAATCATACATAGGGGTACACATGTCACTTTGTTATTGGAAAGTGTATATTTGCTATTTTATATATAGAAACTTATATTTCCTCTACTAAAATCAATGTGCACGCTCCACATATGTGTTTTGACATTTCTTTTTTTTTCCCCTTCTTCTCTTCATCCTTTAATACGCGTGATCAGATGCCACTTGTCACGGGAGTATAATACCCTCTAGTACACAGCATCCCTTCTATGCTCACCCCTGTGCTATTTATACGTGACCTAGACTGAAAAAGCTTTATATCGATTGGCATATAATGTTTACGATCGCTACGTAATATAGATTTGTTCAGACAAGGGGGTGTTGATTTTGTATTAAATTTGAGGACTCGCAGATATTCATGAGCGCGAGAAATGAATAATACGAATTAGAGAATCATTGTAAGACCCATCATCTCTCACCGTCCTTACCCACTCCATCAGAGATCGTTATGGCGTCACATTTAACCTACGCTAGATGGGGAAGGATCGTCACCCTCGATTTACGCCCTTCCATTTACCCTCGGCGACAAGTTTGTTCGAAGTTTATCGTGTTAATTGAAGGCTTAGACTTTCGGAAATCGACCACTTACACTTCTAATTGCCGTTTCTAATTTCGGATAATGACTCGAGAACCTCCTAAAGGTTCCTTGGCGATTTTCTTTTAAGGAGATGCCTTATCGCTATGCCACTCAAAGATTAAAGACAGTCGTAGAGTAACTTCAAAGGAGCAAGTTCAATTTAAATGACATTTTATCGCTATCTCGCGTGCAGTAATGACGTGAAGTATTTTTCGTTAGAAGTTGGTAACGTTTCCAAAAAAGTTATTCGCCAAAGTATAACGCTCGCCGTTAAAATTCACAATTGAGAACGAAGCTTTAAGCAGTCAATAAAGAGTTTTTCTCTAGATGCAAGCCAGCAGTCTCATCATTTTCAAATGAAGACAGTGAACAGTAAAGGGGGATAGCGGAAGAGAGCGCTCATGAAAACTCTCCCTTTAAATCATTGCTCTTATCGCGCATATTTCCCTTCTTTATTTTCACTTTTCTCCAAGATAAATTAAACCTTAAACTCACCCGAGCATTTTTCGGCATTGCACCAAACGCGATAAGAGAATTTCTCTTGCGGAACTGCTTGTCAATTCTCCAACTGATAAATAACCACGAATCGCCATCACAGGTCAGACGTATGATCGCGTGATAATACCGTTTCGGAAAAGTATTGATCAAACAATCCGCATCTAAATATAATTACAGCAATGATATACAAGCACACTAATTTTAGTATCACGCACGCAGCGGCACGTGTCCCTATACATATATGAAATTGCAAAATCGCGATTCTCTCTCCGCTATTTTAACAGCTCGAGCACTTTCAATTAGGTCAAAATCATTTAACACGTAGCCGTGGAGACTCGGCTTATGGATTTCGATTACTGAAAATTTGCTACGAGTAATTGGAATTGCTCTCAAAGAGATTCCAGCAATTGGCTTTACTGACATGTAAACAATATTCGATCCCATTCGAGCCTTAACGTATGCATATATCTAGAATCAATGCTCGATCAAAAGTCACCCTTTCCACAATTACCAAATAATACTGCAAAATTGTCGTCACCATACGACAAATTGATGTAGGTCAGCATTTTATTGATGTTCGTCTGGACGACGGTATTTTGCAGTCGAACGTAAGTCACGAGCTATATGTATGTATATAGCTCGATTGCTGACACGGTCGTCTAGCCGTCTGTCGGTTGGCTGATGCTGGTTGGCAAACAGAGACTCGAACCCAGCTGTCCCCTGGAAATTACATTCGCGGTAGATAGGCATACACGTAATGTGTTATTACCACCGCAGTGCAGCCTATTTAATTAGTTCCGGAGCTTTGTGTCGTGAAAATGAGCTATAGGCAGGAGCGATCGTTCACGTTCGCAAAGTTCTGTACACGCACGGCGCACCTTACGTGCACTCGTATAGGTACTATTTACCAATTGACAAATATACCTTACTCCCTAGGGCAGTTCGATAGTCCCACTAATGATGACGCGATGAGAATGCTCTTCCAAAAAGATAATTCGCGTAGAGCACAAAGCAATGACACTAATTGGATGAAATCTTACGCAGACCAATCTTCAAGAGCTGCCTGTATCACGTGTCGGTGGAGCCGAGTGAAACAAATTCTATAGTTTGCAAAATACATTGTGGACGACTTTTTTTATTTTTATTTTCTTTTCTGAGGAATGTGCAATTTGTGTAATGAGTTTCCATCTTTTCAGTATATATTTCTATGGGGTTTACGTGAATCTTGAAATTCTTGGGATTTTGTATGTAAACAAAGTGAAATGTAACACTTCACTTTGGGGAGTAAGTCCTACATCGTGTGTATACATATAGAATGGAATTCGATATAGGAAAAAAAGGAATGGATATATAAGGAGTAAACGAAATTTCGCTTCCATATTACATAAAGTTTGAATATATTGAACCCTTGTAAAATTGAGCACGAAAGGCACTCTTCTTCTTTAAGATTGAAAATAGAAATCGTTATTATTTAAAAATTTGTCACGAGTGAGTTACAAAAATGTATTTGTATTAAAAATTCGTTTTTATGCAAAAGAAGTAATTTTTACAATAATTCTGAATGAAAGCAAAATAAGCAGTTTCACGAACGCAAATCTATGAAATATTGATATGCAATAATGCAATTTCCATCGAATGAAAATTGTTCGATTCTTGTGAAACCAAAAATACGTGATCTTGTCTCATGATCATTTAAAATTGAATAATATAAAAATTTGAAATTATTTCCCATATTCGGCTGGGCGTACGTATTATAACGTTACCAAAATTTATGCACGATGTCTCGAGCTGCGTAGGCACACGCTTTCATCCCCTAACTGTTGAAGTCACCCTTTTACGTTCATGCCAATTTGTCATTATGTCCACCACGTATTATTTCCCCCAAAAATATGACGTGGTCTTTGGGTCACCGAACGATCAGAATGATCCGCTTTTTCGTATTAGGAATTCTCCTCACTCTCCCTCACGTGTTACAGCAAACTAATAAAATTTACCTATATAATATTTTCAGCAGGGTTCACAAGTAACTGCCTATATATCCCAAGTGAAAATATACGAATAACGTAAAACGAATCAATCTTATATATACAGGTAATTTAAATTCATACGAGAATAGACGCAACGTAAAAACCTATTTTTCCTTGGGATACCTTTTTCTCACCCATTTTCCGACCCGAAGAAAATGTTATAAAATAAGGGGGTTCCCTCTGCCACGACGTTGCGTACGAGTAGATACGGTTTGTAGTACTTGATATGCCGGTCGAGCCTAAAAATGGGATTTGCGCGATACCTCTTATCAAAGAGGATATGGAATGAAATGACACAGCCAGTCACTTCTCATATTAGCAGAATCCGCTAAAAAAACTGCTAAGGGTGAGGAGTGAGATTGGCACGGGACTCTATCTGAGATTGGCAGATGTATTACGGCCTCCGGTGCAACACGCTGTCATCTGCACATACATATACAATATATGCATACGTAAAATATACATACGGACATATATCCATCTACCAGGGGTAGAAGAATATTACATCCACTAAATACAAACTATCCAAGCTTCGTTTTTATAGTAAAAAAAAGATATAGTAAATACAAATGTGATTTGTGACTCGTAAATCGTATTATTTGCTGATTGCGAAATTGCTCAAGTGCTCGTGAGATTGATGAAATACTATGGAAATGACGTAAATCCTCATGCAATTCAGATTTCAGCATTAGAAACACAAGAAGTCGAACGCGTCTAACGTAAACTGTAGAATCTTCAATGAGCGTCAAGAGACGTAAAGCGCCGTTTCCACGCGTACATATACATCTATACCGATTTACCGTAAAGCGTATATTCGTGCAGTAAATCTAATTTCACACGAAACTTACTTTTCGTGAAAATTCAACTTCAATATATTCTGCGATAACTATAGGCTAGAGTTGAGATTACTTTATTGGATTGTTCTCTGCAAGTCCCGATAATATACTTCTACCTAAGTTCACTCGTCATGGCAGGCTTTGTGTTAATAGCTCAAGGCGAGTATTCAAGCATTGTGGTCTCTGCGAAAGTTTTGATTGTTCTCAGTAGGTACTTGGTAGCATTAAAGCGAACATTCAGTAATTTTTATTTAAACCGTTGCATTTGGATACAGACTGCATACCTTATTAAAAAAAAGGAGACGGATCATCCCTCGAGTCTTTTTTCGATTCTTATGTGCCTTAGGCTTTCCCTTTAACTCAGTGCTTGAAAAGTCAGTGGAATGTTTCTATAAGAATTACCTGACCTTCGTCGCTTTACTCAAAGACCCGTGCTTTCGTAAGAACCACAACTAGGCAATTACACGCCTCTCTGGTTCGCCGAGTAACCGGAAGTAGGAGATGATAAAATGGCAAATGCCGCAGACTTTTCTACATCGGCCAAAGACTCATTTGTATGCGGTAGAGAGTCCCAGGTCACCTAGCTTGGCAAGCGGTATATGTATACATACGTCTACTTACTCTTGATAATGATACAATGAGCTTTGTTTTTAAAACGATTTATACGTGAAATTAAGATCACTTATTAAAACCCCAGTGTACTTTACGGGATCATTGTACCGTAGGTTGCAACATGCGATAGTATTGTTATGCAAAATATTTTAATTAAGCTCTGTGCACAGTCGCGTGTATACCCGATGAAGAAATTTTGCGACAAATAGGCGATGCCACGTCGAGCCACTGGTAGCTACTTCTTATTATACGATTTCGTTGAAATAAAAGTATTACTAAAGGGTTTCGAGGTTGGCCGAATTGGATTGCCAAGTAACAATTACTATTAAAGGGTACCAGTTGAGAGGGTATAATGACAGTATATGGTATAAAAGGTACGTCATCGTTCTTGCGTCTTTATACTTAAATAGAAGTATCTAGGAAGTTCATGGCATGTCTCGTTTTATACGTGATACATAACCATGACGGTAATTCTAATTTTTAAAATTAGAAAACCCGCTTACTTTATGGGAGGTGAGAAGAAGAGTGGGCATCCGTAATTTTTACATGCAGATTGGTATAAGCCCGGTGCCGGAAGGAGGTAATTCCGAGTTGGGGTAGATGTATGTCTGAGCGATAAAAGTAATGAGATCCATTATAACAAGGTGAGTTTCCACGTAAAGGTATCCACTCTTTTCCTGGAGGGCCACGAAACCCGTAGCGTCGTCCTGCTAAATTTATATAACCGTTCGCCGATATAAACTGTTATTCGTTAACTACGTTGTCCTTACAAAATAGCAATCGAACAAGCAATCAAACTACATACCATCGAGTTTTATCTCTGTGATTGGTTTGCATACGGTGCTCGCGTGAAATCGTTCAATTATTCAATGTAAAAGTCAATCTCTATGTACACGTATCAACAGAGACTCTCGCAGACTTAGGTACCGAACTGTTAGAATTTCTTGAATATCCAGAGTGTAAAAGGCAACGTGGGAATAGAAAATGGGCTGGATAAATTGGCTAGAAGTAAGACGGGTATCGTGAAAATGGCTTCGAAGGGGAAGGATATACATATGATGCATATACTGTGGTATAAATTTAAGAAAAACTGGGTCAAAGTGCAATAGTGGGCAATATTGATAGTAAAGGAGCTTATAAGAGATGAGACAGGTTCGCAGGTGGGACGCGAAGAGAGACGCAGTAAGTAAAACAGACCAACTGGTAACAAAAAAGACATAACTGACTACCGGATGTCTCAACCGTGTCGATATCTGAACCAACCACGTGCATGTGGCGTGTGGGTGTGCGAGGTGAAATTTTTAGAAAATGAAGTAAATGAGGTAAACTTTACTCAGGGTTGATTACTGTTTATAAAAGAGCTGGAAAGCTTTTGAGCAAAATCCCAGATTACATAGAAATTTGTAAGTACCCAGATTACACTTGAACATAAAGAAATACTTTGTGACTGCATTATACCCTTTTCTTTTAAAATATGTATGTGACTCTTCAAAGATTCCCATTGGTCAAAAGTTGTTATAAATTTTTACGTAATATTTTCTTCGTACGAAAGCATTATGTCGCAGGATTGAAGATGCCTACACGAGATCCCAAGTAAATCACGGGAAACGGACTATAATTTTCAAGTGTTTTCTTGGCCGTACGAAACAGGCGAAAAGATTAAAGTAAAAGTAAAACGATGAAATGGTAAAAGAAGCATGATAAAGGTACACGCACCAGCTGAGGCCAGCGGACCGTGAGGTAAACCTTTGCGCGGCCAAAGAGCCGCAATCTTCTGAGTCTCCGCAGCTTTTTATCGTTAAAGCCCATCCCCATGAAGATGGGCGCCACACGTGATCCGCATTGGCACTCCAGGTTGATAACTCGTATAGTTCCACAACTTCGATAAATTTCATACACCTTCCAGTACCTGCACTATCTAGTGTCCACCACCACGATAGTTCGACTTCCGGATTGGTTTTACGATCAAGCCAGCATGAAACTCTTCAGCCGTGTCACATGTACCTTGGCATCCTCACTTCCGGCATTTGCTTTAACGCTTTGGGATTTAAATCTTTTAATGGATTTCCAATCAAATTTACTTTCTCGTATGCGATTTTCGTATCTGTCTACATGTATATATCCAGACAGTCGCCGTTTCCAAATTTATGAAATTTCCCAACTATGCGACGGGCTAACCTGCCACACGTTCGGTAAACTTCAAACTTTCACCATGCACGTGATAATCGAATCGATACCACTATGGGAAATACTTAAGGAATGCACCACGATGCATTCGACACTTCCAAGCTCCTGCATTAGATAGTTCACGTATTTCCTCCAATATTATTATCGCGTAAACAATCCCTAAAATATGGCAACTTACACACAACGTGTAAGTACGCTTCACTGTGCACGTGTTTCTCAACGTGTAAAGGTAACTTCACAAGTTGCATTACACTACTTGTACGATATATTCTGGAGTTAGTGCGCCAGCGTGCATTGAATGTCCTATTTGGTATTCTTGTATCAAGTAGACAATTGTTTACGATTGAATTTTACAACGACAGAATGCGCATCGCCTGCTAATAAATACTGTAAATAAACTCATGACCACCGAGACTTAAAAGTTTTCGCAAAAAGAAATAGCTTTGTTCTATTCAACGAACAATACGGAAATCCATCGTAAGGCCTGACAGACACTTTTATCTTGTCATAGAGGTGCAACGTGATAAGGACGCAGAGACTTGGCAGTCGCAGGATGCGCGAATCCAGCTAGGCTAGGAACCCGCGGGCCGTGATCCGCGCGAGTGACTGCCGCTGCGGTTCGCAACGTCGGCCGAGGGATGCTGCCAGCTGGTGTAGACGGCGCAAGATCTACCCCCACGCGAAATCACCCCCCACGAATCCCCGCTCTTCCAACCCTCTTCACTGCCTAACATTGGCTCCTCACTCTGCCAGTTGGATAGGGATGACCTTTTGCCATGGAGAAACGAAAGAATCAATTTTCTAGGATTTCTTACAGCGATCTGTATGCAAGATGAAAATATTTGTTTTCCTAAGTTTTTCTTGTCTGACATGATCATATTATGATACGCAAGTGTATCCAGTCGCGTTAAAAAATTCACGAAGGAAAGTAATACACTGTCTAACAGGTATATAAAACATATCAGTAAGCTCAAACGAACAATGTTGGATATTAAAATTTTTTTCAACAAATTATTTATTCACACACGAAAAATCTCTGCTCGAGAAATTTCATTATGATGAATTAACGGATTTGACATATACGTTTAATTCGTTAACGAATTATTCGCTTTTCCACGTTGCGTTAAAATCATACCAGACGAAGCGGACACTGTTCAAGCGTTAATACATTATACGTTACAGCGTAAAACTTGTAGTTGCGAAACAAGCAAAATTTATGTACAATACGTAAAGCTTGCAGGTAAACTTTTAAGAAGAGTCAGCAGAGGAGTAAAGAGAGTAACTACCAGTTACCTCTTAAGATGGCATGGATTAGAGGGTCTTTCATTTTTACTCTTTCCCTTCTTCCTTCCACGGTATCTTATATTCAGACTCCCTTCTGAACTCTCTCGTTTCCATTAAAGGTGATGTAGTGCGTGAAACACTTTATCCGCTTTTCTTTTAACGGTCACTATGGCTATCCTCTCTAACGTTCACGCCGTGCAGTGCAGACGACGTTTGTCTCACGTAATAAATTCGCAAAAATTTCCAAATTGGGCGCAACAGATTTTTTAACGTGATACCCCAATTTTTATTTTATTGCGATCCCTGCTATTACGCAACAGCCATAGAATTTCCGTACAATTCGTTCGACCACCTATTCTCGTCAGTACTGCCGGATTTTATAGCCTCAACCACATCGATAATGCAATGCAGTTACAAAATATATCATACCATCTGCTATAATATATACAATATATCTACATACATATACACACATGCTCGATAAATTAATTGAGGCAATAAATGAATACAAAACTACGGAGTTACGCGATTCATCAACTTTAAGCGAAAAATCCACCTGAACTTTGGTTACCGCTCGATTTATCTCTAACAACGAGATTTGCGAATTTTATCGAATTTAAATGCAAACGAATGCACGTCTGGTCGCAGTTTGCTCATGGAAATTCGTGGTACATAAGCCCAACGGATATCAACGTCTACAACTCCACACGTGACTGAAAACCTACATGTGAAATGGGTATCCGCATACGTGGATTATACATGTGTGCACGTCGAACGTGAAACCTTTGATCTTATGCAAAACTCAGCAGTCGCTCTGACGTATAAGGGATTTTCGTTTGCGCCCTTCTCCGTTTAGATATCTCATTTGCATCGAGTGTATGAAGCTTAGTGTAATTTTCAAGCACCCCCTTACCTTTTCCTAACATACGTTTGGTTATGCTCGTTGCGTGTAACTAATTATGTACTATAAGGTAGATATACCCTGTAAACCTGTATACATATCAACGATACTTACCCCTATACATACGGGTTTCTATTAATGCTTGTCTGAGCTTAGCGTTACCGAAATATCTGAACAAAGGCGGCACGCATTTTGGGTGCGTAAAAGCACGTATAGAAATAGAGGAAAACAGTGTGGTAGGACGAGGCTGAGATTTTCTGTGAATTTTGGGATGTTTACATGAAAGGTGTATCTACGTGCGGATAGAGCGGGAGGATATAACTTAATATATATTACGAGCGCGGTAGTATCCATTAGGATTACTTAGGATTACTCAAAGCTCGTTACTTCCTGAAGAGGATGGCAAAATGAGCCACCGCCAGTTTCACAGCTTAGCTACACGCAAATATAGGTAATGCCACGTTAACTCGCATATACCCATTCTCCTTCTTGATGAACCCAATTACAACGTCACACGTGAGCGTTACGACTGTTATTCTTTGTCCTGCGAAAACGCGAGAACGAGAGTAGGCAAGCACGTTTAATTGTAATTGGAAGGAACTCGTATGGGAATTTCGTGCGAATTCGCCGAAACAATATATTTGCAATAGACGAAAATCAGAATCTATATATGTGTATATATATATATGCTGTTATTAATTGTTATGCTATTACCATCGCAGCCGCTGAGCTTTTCTCCATATGGGTTCGAAGTTCGTCGATGATTTTGAAACTGGACAAAAACTTTCCCTGTACGGTTATAGATATATGCCTGAAAGTCCTCATTACACTAGGGCTGTCAGTAAAGCCTAGAGGGAAAATATGTAGCTGTACAGGCACCGGTAGACTGGAGGGATTCAAGTAAATGTATGCGTCAGCACTCTTGCTTTCTCTCTTTGGTAGGGTAAGTATGCTAACTAGTGTCACCTGGTTCACCCTAAACATTTGCACGACTCCACTTCATCCCCGAGAAATGCTGTCACACAGCGGATTATGTTTGTTGGCAAATGTATACAAGAATATTGATTGTTTTATCAGCAGTCCAACATATTGTGCATGCGTAGACAAAATGTACCCAAGTAGTCACTCGCTTCCCAGCTTTGAAAATAAGGGTAAAAAGTCAACCGAAATTTTTGACATTACTTCCACCCCTATCTTTGTACTCGCAGTCTTGTAATTACGTGAAAACAAAATTTAAAAAATTAATTCCTCGTGTTATTCGGGCAGATGATACAGAGGGTGGATAGATAAAAATATGTCTAGTTTTTTAAAGGGAAAAATATAAAAAATAGTTAAATATAATTTTTACCAAAGATTTTGAAATACGAGGGTGTGGACTTTGTATCTGAAAATACAGACATTAGTGTGCATCTGCCCTGCTGATCTTTAAACTTCCTCCTAGCGCGATCCAGACAGCGGCTGTAATATATCGCTACAGTTGCTGCCACACCCTTTCCACTTCGACGGCAGTTTCTTTAGAGCACGATAACGATTCAGGATATCTCATCCCTTATATCCGATTTCTGAAATATTGCTTCTTCCTAGTATGATTTGTGAATACGCGGGTATACCGCCGGTTTCTGCGATTCTATTTGTGATGCGAAAATGATACTATAGGATAGTTTCACTATATTCCTATGTGCTTTAACGGATTTTCTTAACTCGAAACTGATAGTGAAAATCCCTGAATTAACACCTACGTTATCTTCGGCCGTCCACCCTTCGTGCATGCGTCCGCATGCCAGGCGGACGGCAGCAAGATATTTTTTCACTGGGAACTGAAGAGCCGGTATTACCTGGAGTTGAGGTGGAACAGTCTCAACTCAATTTCGTCAGAACGAGAGCTCTGACGGAACCTATCGGAGAGGAAGATAGTTTAACGCATCCTGTGGATTTTTTGGAGACGCATAAAATTAAGAAACGCAACCGTACGTGCTGATGATCTTTGGGGCCGTATAAAATCAACAAAGGCAACTGTATGCACGAACTGGATCGAACGGTTACGGAAATAGACGACCGCTCAGGTTGCTAGATTGGGTTAGAGAGAGTCGGAGTAAACCTCAGGTAAATAGTGCAGGAAAGACAGGGCAATCGAACGAGAACGTAGCGGAACGAATCAGAGCTATAAAATCGAAATCGATTTCAATGTACTATAGGTTATTTTATACGTTAAAAGATTCCTTAAAAATTCACCGAAATAGATTTTTTCTAAAAATCTATGGTTTAAGAATACAGCTGTTTGTTTATACCACGATGCGATAAAGTATTTCTTTGGCAACAATTCCTGAGGAACAATATTCCTAATCAAGAACTCTAATCCAGTGAATTTCTAGTCCCCCAAGCAGTCTTGGACAATTTTGATTATTCGTTTAGTCAAGTATCATGGGTCGAAATTATGTTCCTACCATTTGGTTTCATCACTCGAATCGACCTGAAACACTTTGGCTTATTTCTCCGAATACGATGCTGACGCTGTTATCGTTCTAACTCTTGGTTATTGTCCGCTTTCAATCGCGAAGGAACGAATGGAAGCTTGAATTATGTGCTTGTATGATAAGCTGATACGTACGAAACGGGGCACGTACAGTGCTGTTTTTTCGCCATATCCGGTAAACTGTGAAAATTTCGAATGGAAAATTCAAATATTTAAATTAAAATTTATACGGATGATTTAGCCTGAAAAAATTGTCAATCACAATGACAAATTTCGATGTGCTGCTAATGATTTAGCTTTGTTTAATTGAGTTAATTGTATATTGAAGTTAGTTTGTATGTAATATACAGGCATTTCATATACACATGAGTGTGAGTCGGATTCAAAATCAATCATTGTACTTGAATTAATTGGAAAATCAAATCAGTCAATAAATATAGATATAATATTTATTGTAATTGTATAAAAATCCTGTAGATCTATGATTTTATCCAATCACAACAAAAAATTACCAATTAAGTAAATTGCTATACTATAATACATACATATTAACACTAAATGAAAATAAAGTTCGATATATCAATAAAGCTCGCACTATAGCAAGGTTTCGATAAATTGTCAATCACAAATTATGACTTCGATTCTTCTGATTTCTCCTGGCCATATAGATTATAATAGTTTCAATATAAGTTAGGGTAGATGATTAGGTCACATAACCCTCTGGCATAAAAGCACGAAACTTTGCTGAACGCGAAGAAAATATTACAAGATTTCCAAAGATTCATAGCGTCTGGATCAAACGAGAGATTGATCACGGTATTATATCACATATATTCCAACGCAATATATCCAAGAAAAATTATCCTCGATTCTAGTAGACATGTACAAATGACCGCGAGTTACTTTGATATCTATAGAAAACGAATGAATTATACTTACATCTGAGAACCTTCCATGTAAACGTAAAATGCTTACCTGAAACATAAAAAAAATACATCATGTATACGATTGAACGATTCAAATATCATAGGGATGACAGCAGAGTATAAATAGGTTGGCTAATTTTTTTTTAACAATAAAAGATCCAATGTGTCGCATTGCTTTTTAACGCTCTTTTTAAAAATCGATACTCGTTATCATCCCGTATAATCCGCTTAATTAACGGTGGGTTTTCGCAGGAAAATCCCATAACGGTTATCACAGCTCCTGAATACCATCACGAAGGACCGAAAGCTCCCTCCGTGGCGTTATCGCTTAGCGATTATTATTGCAGCGTTTACACGAACACCCCGTAAAGATGACGTCACTTTCCCTAGGATTATCCTTTTCCCATAGTCAAGTGTTTCCATCGCTCACCATAAGGAACTTTTTATATCCTTGATACGAACATTCGAGTGGTGTTCAAGTCAGATAGAAATTATGCAAGCGGCATCTTACGAAACTCGTGACAGTCTGCATATTAAAATTGCTATAAAATCGTGTAAGGATGTATACGCGTGTAATATATACTTTTTCAAAATTCGGCAAAGGCTCTATTCGCGTCGTTTGCATTTCCTTGCTGAAAGTTTTACGTAGAAAAACAGTATCGTCGGTGTAGGTGTTTTAGAGTATAAGTACGTACCCTGAAATTTGCGTAGGATCGTATAAATAATCGATGAGGCATTATGTAAATAGACGAACCTCTTACACGTTCCTCTATTATAATATAAATTGTCAATAAATTGATAAAATAAATTGATTTTCAATTACATTACCATAGAAATGGATGGTATCCCTGAAATACTTGACTAGATATGCTACTTGGATCAAGAACTTGCGCAGCTTAGGGATGCCTAGATCATGCGAGAAGTTTCTCTTTGAGGCTCGAGGGTCCTTTTGCCTGCTTTGTTAAGACAGGATGATCCTGTGTCTGAAGGATTCTACATGGTATTACTTACCTTCTAGAACCATAGACCTCCAATTTTCATGACTGAATACGCGCCTCCAGGATTATAATAGATTAATTATCGCATTTAAATTTGAACATTGATTTTAGCTATAAAGCAACGCGAGGAAGCGCAAAGAAAATTTCGTATTGGGTTTATTAAAAAAGCTCGACCGGCTGCACGTAGACGCGAAGGAAGAGAAATGGCGGTCGCCCTAATATCGGCATCTGCGGAATTGAGAGTGAGCCTTGAACGAGAGGGCGTAGTATGTGATTTACATTCCGGAGACATCAGCGTCGAGAACATTATCATAAACGAATGGCAGGGGTAGCTTTCCTAAGGGACATTATCGGTCTCCTGCTGTTTCCCCACCGGATGGTACATGTGACCTACCCTTAGCCGACGTGTTGCTTTGCCAAATTACTACAGAGAATCTTGCGCGAGATTCACGTAGGTACGTCTACCTATCTATATGTATACTGTGTACTCGGTATAACGCTGTACTCGTTAAGTGCTTTCGACGACTGTATAAACTGGCGCTTTCCCGTTGCCGGGGGTAGCGTTGCGAATAAAAATAAGAGGAAAAAAAAAAGAAAAAGCTCGACTTCTTTATCGCAATGCCGACTGTATCATGGCAGCGAAAGAAACTCTCAATTAAAGAGGCCGTAGAATTCTGCCGTTTTCCGCATTCCGTAATCACGGCACCGACGGTGAGATATTAAAATTAATGCGCCCTCCACTTTCTCGCCAGAGTTATTTATTCAACGTCCGAGATTTTTTGCCACTCGGGCTAAAATAAAAAGTTTTTACCAGGAAAATACGAAAGCATGTTTTTATTCGGCTCTGCTAATACTATAATCGGCACCTATACCCGATAAACCTCTCACACTTTAATCATCCGTAAAAACAAATGACGTTGCTCACCCGTACCAAAACGTCGTATAAGCAGAATACAGTAAAAAAATATATTTTGTATTATAATCTATTAAAAAATCATTGGAAACGAAAAAAAGATTCGTTTAATAACCTCAAAGCAAGTAATAGTTGGCGATACGATAAAATACTTAAGTGATGGATTTAGGGAAAAAGATACGTAACGTATGAACATACGATATTTTTATCGTGTACAAAAAAGTTATTTTCTTGTCTCTGTTTCATATTAATATTATCATAAAAGTATAGCATTATACGGAGCATAAGGACATAAAAAGCTGCTTGTCCATAGGTATCCTCTTTACTCCAAGTCCAAAAACTGCATGTTTTTCGCTTTAAATCAGGTGCAACTTTTCTACTTTACTTTATCTGTCAAAAAGTAAGCTTACCCTTTGATTGCTGGCAGCATTCGAATCCGAAATGGAGAACGTGTCGACAACAGAGTCAAAGCGCACAAGCTTCTTTGGATGCTGTGCTTTCTTGCTGCGCGGACAAAGTGAGCACATGGCTGGGTCCCCTGGGGTGGTTGGGGGCATATCGGGACAATTTTCACACCCTCGCCTTTTTACACGTCACACAAGTGAGAAAACTTCACTTAGTCACCACGATTGACAGTCATAAAGATATGTACGATATCAGTTGATGATAACAGCCACTCGTTTAAAAGGCGTATAGAAAATATTTTATAATTTCGCTTTCCATACGTCAATAGTGACAAGTAAAGTTCAGCAAGAGGCAGTGATAATTATTGTCAATTTTATTTAATTTTTATATCATTAAAAAAGTTATCTTTATCAAGTTTATAATAAACGTCACTTGATTGACTACTTCAGTATACATAATTGGAAAATGGTTTTCTTATAGTAAAGAAAGCAAAATAGTTGCTAATTGTAAGTCATATTTACAAAAGGCAATGACAAGGGTTCGAAGAATTGGTTACTGATATCAAATCACTAGATTACTAATAAAAGGTCATAAACCGAATTCAGTACTAACCAGTCAAACGTAGCTAAAACGATCGTGAAAGGACCGAGTATTATTTTCACATATTCATGAAAATGAGACAAGAGCATACGAAGTATTGATAAGAAATTCAGAAACCCCGAAAATTCAGCATTCAACCTACATCTGCATAATTATTATATTTTTAATATTTGGAAACATAGTGGCGTACGAAGAGTGAAAATTCGATACTTTCTTGCGACACGGTAGGGATATGTAAATTCTAGATACGAGTTTTTGCATAAAGTATAACAATATAGTATACACATTAATTCAGTAGAGTTTGAAACGAGGTACTTTATGGTAAACATACGACTATGTACTATCAGTTCAGATATTTGTGCAGGTAACAAAATGTATATAGCTATATATAGACATAGAGGTATGATATCCACAGAATGAAGTGCGAAATAAGCAAGGTCGCTATTTTGTTGACTGGTGTTAAAATGGCAAATTACATCCAGCACGTATTCTCGTGCTCGATAGCAGCGACGATCCACGTTGGTAAAACAGGTTTACAGTAACCTACCCTGACGAATCCTCATATACGCGAAACAGTCGCGAACTGTTGTACCGGTCTGAGCTATTAAAAAGTTGAATTAAACGGCCGCGACATAAACCGTCGCTGAAGGGAATATAAATTGCTAGTGCTTCAAGACTAATTAAAAAGCCCCTTCGAGGCAGACCGCGAATTAAAGTCTTGGTGATAAAGAAATTAATGATTACGCAACTTTCAACCGCGATCCCTTTACCATGTGCGGTAAATTCAAAAACTTTTCAAACAATGCGATTTCACTTTTACGTTGTTAAAGGGAACAGTCTTCGTGGTAGCAGATGCGTAGCGTTCTTTTTATAGGAGATTAATTTTATGAACACAATTAATTGTCTGACGTAACGAGGGCCAGAGTGTCGCCAGGCTGATATACCTACTGAAGATTAACTCAAATTTATCACGTCGAAACGAGGTGGAATTAAAAATTCTAAATTAGTTCGATAATTCCTTCTAACATTTTTGAGTGCTCTTATCTATCTTTTACTGGAGATATCCCATTTAATAATTACGTCACCTGTAATTGGCTCCACTGTCCTCTAATGAATTACTGAACATCCTGAGTAACGCTATACCAGATAGGATCTAAGGAACAAAATGTGTGGTCCGAAAAGGCAAAACCGATTCGCGAGTATTCGGTTGGAATTTAATTATCAGTTAAAAAGTGCGACCCAGTTAGCAATGTATATGGTTGGCTGTACAGGTCAAGGTACTGATTGGAGCAAACGAAAGGGTAAACAGTGCAAAAGAGATGGTTTACAATTTACCTTCCTAAACTAAACCCGAGTCCCATTGAAAACCCAATGCAAGTAACACCACGATACTGAGTCTCATTGACCAGCTCAGAAATCAATGGCAGCTCTCGAATCGACGATCCTCGATTAGCCGAATTAGCAGCCATAATTCCGATTTGAAATTCTCCGCTGTACCGTAGAATGTATTAAGCTGCAGCTGCAATTCCAATGCGATCGAGGCTTGGATTTATCACATAGCTAACAGCGCTCATATCGCGCGGAACGTGAAGCGAGGAAATTAGTCTGCTGGAAAGCAATGGCCACAATTTTCATATAGCGATATCGCTCGCTTTGTTTCATGCTCGTATTCCGAGTTATGATTTACGTCAGTTTCGTGATGGCTCGTAAAGCCTGCATTGACGATTATCTTACAAAAAGTTATGTTACGCCTGAAAAAATAAATATAAATGAAAAGAGAACTTCAGACAGCTGATTTAAATTTTATATTCGCTACATTTTTTTTTTTTCACGGTTTCATCACTGCTTAACGGTCTCGAGCAAGACGTCTAAAAAGAGAAGCACAGTTGAATGGCCGGTATTTAAAAGGAAAATAACGAGCATTACGAAAGGTCTGTTACTTTTGTAATGGTACAAAAAAGTACTCTTCTATAAACTTCCCAATGAATACGTATAGAGGGTAGAAGGTGGTGGAACTGAATTATCTTTCGAGTGCGGCTTAATTAAGTAACTCTTGTCTCCTTATATCCTGCAGTAGCTATATATAGAAACCCTTTCGAAAATCTCAGTATCTTCCACGTCCTTTCGTTTCGGTAGATTAAATATTGGCTTATTCTCCAGAAAAGTTAACTACTAGACGTTTCTTATGTAAACTAAGTTACACCGCATTACCATTCCTCCAGTGCTTATCTGCACTAAGTTTCTTCGATATTTCCTCTTGCCTGGTTACATCACGAAAATAAAATTTCGAGAAATGAAGCTTCAAGTGTTCTGAATAAATAAAATTCCAAAAATAATTTCCATTTTGCCATCTCATTCTATATTAGAATGGACAGTGTCACTGATTAATCCGTCTACAGCAGTGCTTTAAAAAGCAAAAGGAGCTTTAGATGAAAATTAACGAATAACTTGTAAGCTTACCATGCATGTAAATTCCTAAAGAACCCATTGCATACATTTATGCAACAGCGGCATAAACATTCGTGAGGTGTTACCTCGTGCAATTAGAAAACATTCGAATATTTCACCAGGCTATTAAGGTATATTCCACGCATGTCACAAGCATTCGACAGTACATTATTTGGACAAAGAAAGTTCGAGCCCTCGAAAATACGAGACTTACAAATTTAAAGAGCAAGCTCGTCTTAAAGTTACAATACAATTTTAATCTAGGAAACTAGCGAGCTTCACTCCTGTAACTTTGCAATGGTCAGGAGAACCGAAATGTAATTCTACGAGAAAAGCCACGAATATCTCACTGTTTGCAGCCACGCGAAAGCATACATTAGGTTACCGTCCGTCAAGGAACAATTTATGGGCACTGGGTGTGTTTCGTGTGTACTTAAATGCCCGTAGCAGAAAGTAATTATTCCTTCGAGTTTTCGACGGATACCGACGAGACCAACGAATGAATGAACAAGCGAACGAGCAGGTTCACCGAGCAGTTTGGATGGTTCGCCAGGAACGCGAAGGAAAGGTAAAACTAATCGGCGCAGTTGTTTTAATTAGTTTGGAGGTAACGTGACGTAACTTAGCACTCATGGAACTCATCCTTTTCCCTTACCGATCGGCTCGCTTACCCCTATCGCTAACGGATATTGAAATAGTTACGTGGAAGCGAAAACTAATTGAAAAGTGCTCGTGGCATCAATTACACGCACGTTCTACCAAGAAGGGTGGTAAAGATAGGGTAGCACTACGTACCGATAGGTGTTACGCACCCCTTACGGAAAAGACATTTTATCACATGAAAAGCCCTAATGGCATGGGAAGCATTCGATCGTCGCTTCGTTAAGTAATTTCATTTCCGGTAGGGGTGTAATACCAGCGTCGCGATGCCCACGGCATCATACCCGTTTAAATCAGTTTACGGATCGACGCTTTTTAATCACCCTAGCTGACATCGGCGTGGACCCTTTACCGTAGCATCGGTAGTCACTCAAGCCACTAAAAAAAGTCAGACAGTATCGAGCGGCTGCTCACTTATGGATACGATGTTCAGATAACAAACAACCACCCCTTCAACTACCCTACCGAGTGTGGCAGAACTGCCGGCAGTAAAAAGTTGAAACAATATAGAGGAAAGTTGTTGTTTCAAAGACTATAAGAAAGATACAGATGCGCGGCTTGAAGCATAAGTTGTTTTGGTTGGGAAGCACCCCTAGGAATACAAGAGAGTTGAACTGCTAACTTGGCTGGGAGAGGTGCTTAACTTTTGACTCCTGCGGATGAATTATGAGAATTTATCAATGATAGAAAAACTGACAATACCTGTATAGTAACGTAGACCTTTGGGAGATATTAATTTTCGAGAAAAAAAAAACATAATTCAAAGATAATCGTTTTGCCTGGACTTTATGAAAAGATACAGAATATTCTGCGAATTCTCTTACTCAATTTTCTTTATATAGCGAAAAAGTATAATAAAACTTTCTATTTCATATGTTTACCTTATTTCGTAGTAAAATAAAAACGCGACTTTTGAACGATTGCGTTATTACAGAAAACGCTTGCATTTTATAGCGTATTCTTTACTGACTCGTGCACGAGTATGAGGCAGACGTCGACGACGTTAAGCGGCTAATTACTGAAGAGGTAAGGACCGGTAATTAAAGACGTTATTGTACAGCCATAGGAATTGAACAAGCGTAATTATCATCTCTGCGAAAACATGTATAATTCACCATATCGACAGCGTCGGCTCTTTGACGTCTATGAAACAATATTGAATATTTTTTGTAAACACATCAATTTCACCCTAGAATATACCATGCAATATTTATATAACAGTCCTCTAACTATTCGTGCTTGAAAAGACTCATAACTATTTTGTTTTAATTAACAATGAAACACATTCGTTACATAGTTAGCAACGCCATTTAAACGTAGCAACACGATGTCTGTAACAGGTAAGCTATTAGTCTGTGGTAGTTTGTCGCTTATTGTCACTTTTTACATAACAAGGTAACTATAGTGACCGGATATCATCCAAAAAGTAGCAATAGAAGTAAGAATTTTTAAGCACGATCCAACAACACGATATCCTTTTGAAAGTATAGCATATATTAGGCGAGTGCATGAATTTTGAGGAATTTTTGTAAGCATGTGATTCGAAATTTTCAAAGCTCAAAAAATATTTTTATTTACACTTTGACCAAATGAAGCATACCGAAAAGTAATGTCATAAGACGTAACTTTCACATGAATATATTGTAATTTAAGGATGGCCTTATGCGATACAGTACAAGTTACGTCATCTGATAGAAATCCCTTAAAATTCATGCACACACCCTATATAAAAAATAAATATGTACATCGGTATTCGTCATTGTGTCTACGTAGATCTATAACTGTTGGCGACAATTGTTGTGAAAGGTCACAGGTGGCCTGGAACATGAGCTAACGAGGCTGAAATTTCCGCGCAAGACGATTAAATCTAATTAGCGCCTCAGGGTAATACGTATAATTATTCATGATAAGCCATCCAAATAATACAATGCAAAGAGCGCGAATACTATTCGCGATCGAGTAAAGTGGCTTTTGTTGAAGGGATTGTATGTGGTCCATAGTACTGTACCCATTATGCCAATAATTGATAATCCCCCTAAGGGATTTCTGTTTCACATATGTATATACGTATATGTATACACCAACAGGTATACCAAGAATGGTCAGTCGTTCAAGAAACTGTCCATGTCCACCAGATGAGAACCAAATATTGAACAGTATAGTCCGTAGTCGATAAGTCCAGACTTTTGTGGAGAATCGTGCTTCCCAGCTGGCCCTGACAACGGCGTCGGTCGATATCGTGTAACGCGAGCTTGAACGACCCGGCCCGATTCGAAAGCTCTCACAAATAATACGTCAGTGCGCTTAAATACGTGGCTTTGAGCTGGCCGTTGAGCTTTTGTAGTTTACTGAATAAGTCAAGAGCGCATCACCGGATGAGATTTCGACAGTTCATCAAACTCGATAAAATCTTCGAGTGCTCAGTCCTGCCCAAAATAGAGTATCGATTGAGAGGTGTAACGCGTATATTTAGTAATTGTGAATAGATGTGAATAACAGTGTTCAGGACATAGACGTCACAGTAGCAGAGAAGCTTTTACGTAATTTATATTGAGTTAGTCAAAAGGAAAGCACGTTTTTCAGCATTAGTCTTTTTATCGTGAAAATTTATCTGGTTACCTTTTTAACAAATTTCAATTAGTCGCTGAAATTTTATCGCGCAAAATTGACATTTTCGACTTTTCGCGAATATGTATTTTTATGCGTGGGAGTGCTAAAAATTTTGATGGATATGTGAGTGGTGCATTATCTTTAACGAACCAAATACTGTACTTTGTTGGATTAACAAATGTTCGGTATCCATCAATTTGATTCTACAATTGATGATCGGGATGTGACAATTATTTTGACGCTTTGTCAAATACCGTGTAATACATATTAACGTTCGTCCATTAATGCCGAGCCATCTCTCGTTCACACTGCCATGCATGGACATGAGCTTAACAGGCAAATATGAAAATCCTTAAGCGATCACGTGTTACGCTTTACACATTTACCATGAATTCCATTACCAGTACTATACGTCACCAGTAACAAATACCATTAGAAGTTCAGGTTTTATATCAAATACCTGTAATATTAACGAGATCGTACGTCGCTATTCATATTTGAAAAATAAATGCCCTAAAAAAACAATTCTGTATCTCCAACGGTATAATTCCATAACGTACATTTCAACTATCACGCAATCATAACCTATAATAGTGGACCCTATTCGCATGTTGTCACGAAAAGTAAAGAGACCATCACGATATCGTAAATTCTCAATAGCTTCGAAATGCCTTATCAAGGTAAAAAAATCAACCCCTAATATCAACGTACTGCCATAAACACACCTTGCTTATCACAAGTCTTGTTTTCAAACGAGCGATCGACACGGCACCTCGTGGCTTAATTTGGCACGAAACTCAAGATAATTCGATTACCCACCAAGGGTGGTAATAATATCGTCCTATTTACCCACTAGAAATCTATGTCAAGTTCACCCTCCTTTGTGGTCAGACGATAAACAGCAAATCCAAAGGGAGGAAGGACAGAAAAATTCGTGGCTGTAAGTTACGTAATGTTTTAGGGTTTATGAGGGATTTCAGTAGCGTCGAGAAATTCCGGAATCGCAAACACTGACCTACGTCACTGCGCGCACTTGGCACACTACTGGGGCGCCCTCGGGGGTGTGTGTGGAGGTGTGTGCGCGCCTTTTCGTTTGTCTGCGTGCGTAATCCATACAAGGTTTCACGTATAATGGTGTGTGCGCACGTGCATACGTGTGCAACTACGTTGGGAACGGCTGATCGGGGGGGGAGGGGAGGGGGATGCTCAGAACGAAAGGCGAGGCGCACTGCGCTGCCACCTCGTGAAAACTACCCACTTCTCTGAGAATCTCGCAGTGCTAGGGAGAGCAGAGCTGCTATCCTCAGAAGTTTGCGGTGCACCGTACTGCCACCTCACCAATATTCACCCCTCCAATTCGTTCCAATTCGCAAGAGTGGCTTGTGGGATATCACCTTGAAGAGAACGACGATTCTGTCGAATGAAGCGAGCCTTTACATCTGATCGCTTGCGGATTCTTCTACGCGCAATGCGCCAATGACGGCAATGCGGTTTTCTTATTATCAGCTAGATATAATCGGTGGCATATATATATATATATATATATTATAGTTCTTCAAGACAAAGATATAATTGAAAATTCTTCAGGTGGTATGAGTATTTGAATTACGCGCCTAATATACTAATTGTAAGATTGAGGGAGGAGTATGGAAATAGTTTGTGTTATTTTAATGTTTTTTTGTAAAATTATTATTCAGGTATTAGTAAATTAATGCAATTATGTGTTACCGAATGGAGCTCCTATCGAGTCAATTTATATAGCGATTCTCTAGGTATAATAGATATAATCCAAGTCTTATTGACAGAGTATTGCAAACCTAGCATTCAGTGGAAACCTCAAACTTGACGTTGAATCCTGAAATGGAACGATTCCAAGCAGCATATTGAATGGATGCTTCGAGCTATTCTGGTCTGCGTACAATATCGTTTACGAGTCGATTTCCTAAGGCCGAGTGCCTCGAATAGTTTGCTCTAAATTTGAAAATCTGGATAAGTGGCTCTAGCAGACGTCTGTGAGATCTTCGATAAAAATTTTATCCGATATACTCCTTTGCCTATTGCCTATGGGAATTGCATAGTAATCGCGTGAGAGACTATCGGAAGGACGAATAAAAAAAATATTCGTATCAAAGAGAAACTCATATTTCAATAGACGTACTCTTTGTCGTTTATGCGAGTTATACATTTGCTCAATATCCCTCGTTCGTTCTCGTAACTTGCTCGCTGGCTTTTGCTCGCTCGCGATAGTAACTTACTCATACCTAGCAGCTATATTACAGAATGGGCCAGGAATGCAGTGAATAAAAAGCTGCAAGCGGGTTTTAATTAAAAGCGCCTTCAGCGTGCTTGTGCACAATACTCCATTGTGTCTCGTGGCATTTGACAAGTCGACCGCTGCTATTGGATTTTGAGCGGTTGTATGTGAAAACATTGGTCACTCTAAAGATGTCATATTCATGTGCAGTTTTACTAGTTGATTAATGATTTTACATTGACTGCGTACAGTTAAGACGAACCTGCTATTAGTAAATTTTAATGAAATTTATGGAACGAATAAGGCTTTCACGTACAACGAATACACTGCATACGTGTATTGTGGCGAAATTAGGAAAAAATTACTATAGTGTTTGTTTGTTTTTTTTTATAAAACAAACAATCCATTATTTCAGGAATGCATTCTTGTATGCTCGTGATTAAGTTACAAGGTAATGTTACTTGGGAAATTGGATTTTTATCGCAAATATATTTTTCACAAAGATAACGCGACTGGGCGTTATAATCATCCTTCTCGGATTTTCCTATCGCTTACTGACAGTGAAAAACTCTTAGAGATTAAAGTAGTCTCATTCGACTAATGAGAATTTTGAATATGCATTCACATCCCAGGCGAATAACGTGGCTCGGTATATCTACACTATTTTCAATGAAGGGCCATCAGTCATAATGATGTTAATGTCGTCAGAACTTTGATATGACTATTTTCACGTAACAAACACTTGATTTTGATAGTTGAAAAAATGATGAGTCATTTTAAAAATGTAGAAAATATGTTAAAACTAACGGGAGCGATCCATGTTACGTTACACGATAAGACGTCGTTTACAAACTGACTACATAAATCCCGAAGCCAAACATAGTGATTGATCTTATCGTGTGTTCGGCTTCAGGCACGAGGCACTTGCAATAATAGTATTATTAAGATTTTCACGTAATTTCACGATCACTGTCGTAGTTTATATATATTTTTCTACCATGACAAGAGAAACGCAAATAAAATCGTAAAAGCATTAATAATACATAAAATTATAGATAACTACTTTTTTTAGTTTTTAATTGTTGCGACTCAATCAAGACACACACTGCACATTAATGAGCAATTTATATTTTTAAGTATAACAATTTGCATTTATCACGTGACAACCGCATGCATCGTGTTTGTTCCGATTGGTTGGTACAGGTTAGACTATGCAAGTTGCATACATAGCAATACAGCGCATAGCGGAAAATAATTCAACCAGGGAGAATTAATGACTGCCGTAAAACTAAATTATTAGGCGATACCGCATTATCTGACGCAATTATACAAGTGACTATAGCATTACGGTACGACAGTCTTAATTGAACAAATGTACGAACACGCGAGCAAATTATGAAACTTGTATGCATCGCGCATTCCAGCCACGTGGAAATTTTGCGAATTTTCTGTTTGCCAAAGTAACGATTGCGCAAGATGCAAATTATTCGATTTTGCAAGCCATCGAAATTCTTTCTTCGCGATATATCTATAAGAACGATATGCACGAGAGTTCCTTCAAGAAAGTTTCCGGCATTCTATTCCAATCTCGATAGACGTTTTCAAACTTATGAAAGCTCTCTCAGCTCCTTTGTATTCGCCCTCCGTCAGGCTGTTCTCACTGAAAAATTGACGTAAGTTGGAAGGATACAGTCCCGTTGATTGATTAGTCACAGGATGTTATCGTACCTTAAGACAGGTCGTTTAACCTTGAAAACCATCGTAAAAAAATATGACAGGTTTACGTTCATGAATGTAAATTTAGCCAAATCGTTAGAAAAAAAAACTTAAGTTATCCGAATTTGCTGGATACGGAATCTCCTGAAGACGAGCTCACAAGTTCCATCGTTGAAAAAAAATAAGAGCTTCCCTAAAGAGCTTATATGGCTTTATTACGAAAACGTTACGATAAATCTTAGGTAGATCCACAAAGTCCAAAGAGCCATGAAATATCAAAGAAATGTCTAACGCATAAAACAAATTTAGCCAACGAGGATACAAATAAGTGTATCTTGCGGTACATATAGGAATATTTAGTTTGTTTTGCGGCTATTGGCACGGGTAGTTATATTTAGAGGTAGCAGATACGGAAGCAAGAGTAAATCTGGGTCGGTCTAGGTCACCGAGGCTCTTCATCACGACTTTAAGTGTATTCGATTGTGCTCTACTCTCATCTAGCTTATCCTTCCAGACGCACCCTCTAGCTAACACCTTACTCTGGTCCAGGATCCTCATCATCTTCACCCATTCAATAGAAATCGCCTTGAACGATGCCCGAAGGCTCAGCTCGAATTCACAGTGTGCAAGTTTTGACAACAGAGACCTTATTTAACATAGGTATTTTATATATTCCTAGTGAAACTTGCCTCTGGTAAATATGGAGCAAGTCAGAAACGGGAAATTGTATGTCTGATTGCAACTAGAAAAACATGCTAAGATTATTTTTAACAAAAATACCAAACGTTATTAGAAAATATTTTCAAAGAACAGATAGGACGATAATGTCGGACACCAATCATCTTTGTATACAGCTAGTATACTTCTTATTTTCCATGTTAATTGTCAAAGAGAGTGGCATAATTTTTCATAATACACCTCATACATATTACAACACTGACATAGGGGACGGTGTGTCATATCGACTCAACAGGCATGGCACACGACATTTAAGCCAGTGGTGCTCAGTACTTGGACGCATGTAGTACGAACTAATAAGTCGATATCATAAGTACAAGAGTTTCCTTGAAAAGTAACATCGCATATTTTGACTGTACTCAGTGAAATACCAATAACACACGGCTTAAGAACTTAACAAGGATAATAACGATCTAGCCCGATCAATTGGTCACGATACGTATGCATACGTAGCCAGTCAACGATTCATGCAGTGACTGACGCTGCGGACATTAAAAAAAAAAAAAGAATCGTTACTACACTTGTACTCAATTTTTTCATGGTCACTTATATAACGACGTATTTCAAAAGTTAGAGTGAGGACTATGTAACTTCGTAAAACAAAGAAATTACAGCGGCTATACATCCATATTTTATGGATTTGTCTATCACATAGAGCCACAAGCGATTTAACCGTATTTACGTGAAATGTCATTCGGAACATGAGACATTTTGGTAAATCAATATGGTAGAGTTTTGGTCTACGTAGCTAACGATTTAAACACATGTTTTGCAGCAGCTCACTCTTCACGAAAGGCGATGACCATCCCTAAGACACTTACTGCACACTGCACGATCACTCAGGTACCTCTATTTTGTTTTTAATACAATATTTGCGCGGGTGTCGCGTCCGGTTGGCGACAAGTCGCAAAGTCGCGGGCGAACTGTTTGTACACGTGTTACAAATGGCAGCTCGATAACGAGGCGAGCGAACTTACCGTGATGCTCACGTATTGCCACCATGCGGGCGATTTTGAAAACGAGAAGCTACCCTCTGGCGGAGGGTTGCTGTATGACGTCAGAAATGGAAACACTATTGTACCACTGGCATACAGAGTAGTACTGGTATCCAGATCACGACACTACAATAAGACTTAAGATTGATATTTCACTGTTGGCAATCGTATCAATCGAGTTTTCTCATATCAGTGGATAAGTAAACGAACTCTAGAGAGTCGATCGATTTTCCGTGAGCTTGCAAGCTGTCGAAGTACCGACCCAGTGAGCATCGCGTCGGTATCTTTACAAAGATAGCTCGTGAGCTTTATCGACCTCCGAAGCTCGCACTACTCCCAACGAGAACTTCTAGATGGCGACGGGCACAGACGAACGGAGCATGCGCACGGAATCCTCAACATAGTTAGAGTACGTGCACCGTAGTATAAATACGCTCATTTAAATATGATTAATAATTTAATTATGTCGATTATGTATTTATCAATGATTTAGATTTGATACTTGAGTAACCACGGGGTTAAATGTCTATGACAACTAACGAAAATAATGAAAGTAATGAAAAGCTTGGACATGAACATAATCAAATTAATAATTTACCTTCTTGAGTGATTCGTGACTTGCTAAAATGTGCTGTGTACCGTCGGGATGAAGAATTCGATCAACGGAATTTGGTCTTGGAACACCAT
The DNA here is from genome assembly GCA_030142655.1 of Trachelus tabidus. NCBI lineage: Eukaryota > Metazoa > Arthropoda > Insecta > Hymenoptera > Cephidae > Trachelus > Trachelus tabidus. Next base: position 145,065 of record JARQTI010000481.1, read on the forward strand.
CCAGCTGGCTAGCTTCTTTTAATTGGGGTGGCGATGGTGGTGGTGGTAATTGTTCTTCAACACCTCCGCCGCCATACCTCGTCTTCTGTAAAGATAAATCAGTAAAAAGATTGAAAAATTATTATACCAAATCTAATAGTCAGTCCCGTGGAAAAATTGAACCAACACCACCTTCTTTGTACAATCTTCACTAAATTTCATTTGAATTGGACGTTGAATTAATTATAGGTGACGGACCTTCAAGAAATTAATCGCGTGTAACGTATCGCAAGTAGGTAAGTTCAGGAATATCGTATCAGACAAGAATTCAAGGCTTTGCACGTATTTTCTGTCACATCGTAAAACCAGCTGAAAATATGGCTGATTGTGAGTGTTAACGCACAACTAACATGCGGTAGGTTTCTGTTTCCTGTCTACCTACATATACATATGTAGATATAGCCCAAGCAGAATCACGAGGTTAATCGCATAAAACCCTGGATTTATCGTCTTCGCGCGGGGCTTCCAATTGTGGGAATATATTGACGTATGAATTGCGCTATCCCAATAATACCCAAACATTCATTGACGTAGCAGCGATTGAATTCAATTTGGATTTCAAGCCCAATTACTAATTGCATCTATCACAGCTTCCCTACTGGTAAAAATGTTTTTTTCTTACGATTCTATAAAAAGTAATGTCTTTGTACAATAAAATTATACATACTACAGTAACGGAGTGAAGAGAAGAATTCAAAAAGTAATTACATTCGGAATAAAGAAGCATAAATCTTGTATGCTGAGCCAAGAGAAGAAAACCCTATTGGTCACCTATAAATTTCACGGTATAAATAAACGAACAGCTTCCTCTTCTTAAAGATCAATTTCTAAGTCAAAATCGAGTAATTAACCAAATTTCTATCAAGGTATACCTCAATGAACAGGTATACCTATATTCGCGATAACTTTAGACCAGTTTAAAGAATCTTATAATTTAACACCAAATCGGTGAAACTGACCTTTTTCGAAGAGGGAGGAACAGGTGTGTAAGAAGTGTTGGTAGATTTAGTGTTAACTCATGGTTGAAATTGATATTTCATGCGTAATGACGTAACAATGCTACTACTAAATAATATGAATACTGACATGAAAAATAATTTTATTCATTAGTGCTTCAGGTAAATTAGTTAGGACTCAAGCTAATTACAACTGGATACGTGTCCATTGCAGGCAGCGTCCCTTAGGTCAATTAACGCGATAGAGTTTCCAACTATCAACCCTTAACGTCATTTCCAGAACTTTCTAACCCGCAAAATAATCTAATGTTCTGTGCAAATAATTACAGGAGCGCTCCGATCTTAATTAGTGACCTTTAATTTTTATTAATTTAAAATACATTATCAGACGAAGCCATCCGTATAATCATAGTAGAATGAACGATATTTTAATTAATAAAATTTATTTCTAAACTTACGTTGTTCCAACAACAACCACATAATTGTGGATTCCCGGATGTCACGTGACGGTGCGTACCGACATTACTACTCTGTCCGGTAAAAGGTGCTGGTGAGTGTCCATAACGTTTTCTTCTTCTACGCTTTCGCACTTTGCTTGGTACAGCATACATGTAATTACTGAATCTTCTACGCGAGTGACGCACTATCGATACCCAATCGATCATTGTGATTACAATTGGAAACGAAGATTTTTGTTCACAGATCACTGCTTCTGATTATTGTTTAACTGATTATTTTTGTGCTTATGAAAATTTCCGCTTTGAATTGTTATAATGGGTGACAAGGGACTATGACGTAATAATTTCGATATCTGAAAGCCGGGGTACACTCACTACTAAATTACGTTGCACCAACAAACTAACCACAGAACACCGAACTATTCAGTACAGTTCGTTTCGTTTCAGCGATTTAATTGAATCGCGAGTGGCACTGCAGACTGCGCAGTATTTCGTTAGCTTTATAAAATATTGCATTGTTATGAATCCTATAACTTCGCCAACCTGCGTCTGATGAAAATAGTATATCTACGTGTTATGATTCTGGATTGAAATTTATATACAAAACTTTCTAGGACGCATTAAATTTCGAAAATTTCAAGAAAAATGTTCTATTGGTAATTAACAATTTTTAATCATTTTAATTGGTAGACCGATAGCTGCTTTCGTGTAACTTTGCTCATTTAACAACGTTAGACATATACTTTCGTACGTTACTGTTAACATCGATGGACGTTAACATGACGTCAAATTTCGTTCGTGATACTAACTCCATGGGGTAATTCATCGTTAAAAAAAAGGGACGTGTAAACTGGTTTTCCCACATAACTGTACAGCATTTGTTGTGCGAACGAATCTCAGTCACTTACAGTTTACATCTCGTGCGCTAAGAATACCAAATACTGGCAGTGAAGTGTTTGCAAGAAACCGCTCATAAATAAACGAAACGGACCATACACGTTTTACCCAGAAACATAATTTTATACTAGGTTCAAGTATAATATGACCTTAAAAAAAAAAATTAAACCATTAATTTAGAAAATTCCAACATTTCAAATATACCGTACGTCAATATGTTTCTAAGCACTGAAAGACATTATATTTTGTAGTCTCGTAGAATTTTTATAAAACTCCATGTAGAAGATCTAATATAAAATTAATGAAAGATAAAATTACTAGCTTAATTACACGATCCCTGATCAAAATATTAGTTTCTGATCTTTATTCTGAGATACAGATATACCCGATTGGTAAGATCTTAAGTTTCCAAAGATTTTTATACCATGATTCTACACAAATTTTCACATTGACACTAAGTTTTAACGTTGTTACCGTAAATATAAAATTAGTTTCATCTTCCCGACACGGTTACACTACGAGAGACCTTGGAATTACAACTGTTTCGTTGAGGTTAGAAGTTTGGATTTGACTAAAGCTCTCGGACGCGACTCATTCACAAAATAAAAATACACCTTCACCAGAACCAGGAAACGAGGAGCGGAGAGAAGCTGCGCACATGTTGATGTGTCGCAAGCACAAGAGCTTAGAAATCACGGGAGCGTCGTCTTGCCGAGAGAACGAAGAGACGGCCGGCGTTCTAGAGACTGCCGGAGTTGTGTCAGTATCAACGTCGCGGTGCTTCCACTGAGCCGTCGTCTAATTCCGACGCCGAACGCCCCCGCTTTGATTAAGCTCGCCTTACTAAATCTCACGTTAACGGACTACCGGAATCGCCATTTTGTACCATGGTTAAAGTCATTCTGCAGAATAATTAATTTTCTCTTTGGCCGATTATTTTAATTTACGAAAGACACTTCGTATCCCGTATTTTATTTCGGGGCGGCTTATGTTCTTTACATGGGGAAGTCCCTCTTTTCCAGGCTGGTCGAATTGATTTTCTTTCTTCCGCATTGTCCACAGATACGCCTGAGATTCTATATGCACGTATCTATCTAGTTGTTGCACGGTGAGAGAAAAAGAGACCGAGGATTGGTAATAAAATTTTCTTCGTACTTCCGTAAGGGTGGGCTTTAATGGGCTTTGGTGAAATTTGTAAAGGGTGAGCTTAATCCAAGCGAACTGATACGCAGCGACTAACGTTGATGTGTATAAAAAATATATATTATATTATATATAGGATGCTGGATCGATGAGTTTTCGTAACTATTAAATATATCGGATTCAAAGGGTGAGGATATGATTTTCCGTTGAGTACAAATTTATCATGATCTTTTTTCGCGTACGATGCCTGTGACATTTTTGGATAATGATCGATTGATAATTTCATCTTTATTTCAGTAATTATCCGAAGTTATTAAAAAAATATATTATTTGATAACGAAACTACATATGAACAGTAGAAAAAGATATCACCGTTGTTTTTCATCAGCTACATTAGCTTGTTCTTTACTGCGTCACCCTGCGTCACTTTTTTCCCACCCCTTGTCGAGTCTTGTCAAAATACGTCATTGGGTAGGTCCGCGGTCATCAGTTATCCCATTTCATGTACCTGATAGCAGCGAGTTTTTTCGGAGCGACGATTTTCGATAAACGTTCCAGAGCTTTCATGCCGGGCATTCACTACCACTTTTTTCCTCATAATAGCACCCTTTTTTTTCACGACTCGTGTGGTAAAATCTCCTGTGTACAGCATCTGCGCAGTGAAAATTTTCTAAAGGGTGTGATTGAGAAAATAAGGAAAAAACTATTCGTCTGTCCGCAAATAAAAGTAACGTGACACAATAATCCAATAGCAAATGAAATGACACTGGACCGACGGAACATAAATGGCACTATGTTAAATTATTTATTTATGAACCTAATATTGAAATAGGAAGATGGAATTATCTCACCCTTTTACTTTACGTTACTTTTCAAAATATTTTCTCAAGTATTTGTACAATTGCCACAATTTCCAAGCGAGAGACAATGTCTCGTCCTATTTGTATAGCCAGAAGTCCCTCGCCCCCTAACTTGCCGATTAGCCAAACAAAATATCCCAGTAACAGCTTTCTTCCTCAAAGTGGCAGCAATTTGCTCGACGAAATCAAATGGAATGCATTACCATTTGTTTGCACATTCATTCGTAATAGCCAGAGCGGATCCTAAACCGCATTTTCAATGATAAGCTCCAATTGTCTGCACATATTTGAGTTTACCGATTTGCAGATGCACCAATCGTGTCGTACGCAGTGTACACTGCCATTGGCATTTCAATTTCCTCGATGGATCTGGTAACGCGAAAATATGCGGCTTCTCTCAGAACTTAAAGAATACGTCACGCAACGTCAAAGCATATCGACGGGTGTCCCTCTATAGAAACCAGGAACTTTGAAGATCCACACCCTGTCTAAGGAATCTAATTCCGAAAGTCTTTCATCATGAAAATTTGACCCACGACACGGCTCGTTGGTCTTGAGATCCTTCTGACCTGCTCCCAGATTCTCTAGAAATTCTAATACTAGCACGTGCTTCGCGATAACCGTTTTTCAACTCAACAATGAAAATAAATGCTCTGACGTTATTCACGGTACCATGAATACACGCAGCCGCCGTACAAAAGATGAGGGATCTACGTCGTCATCACCCTTTTAAGTTACATTATTTAATGAGCTTATCAGCTGAATGGAGTTGAATTTGGGTCGAAACGAATCATCATCTTTCGCAAGGGGAATAGTAAGGCGCACAGAGGTCCTTTTTTGCAAAAGATAAAGAAATCGAAAAAAAAAGTCAGAACGTGTGTGGGGAACATATCAAAGCATTGTGCTCTCGTCTGACTCTGCTTCGCTGGAGACCACAGGAAGGATGTGAGAGAGAAAAAAAAATAGGGAAAGGAAAATGAAAGAGGGAAAAGGTGAATAGGATGGCGAAGCTGCATCAAGGGTGATACTACAGTAGACATTTCGTTGCCTCTACATTTTTCTCCGTACATACACTATACGCGTCATGTACATACATATATGTGCACACATGCTACCCTGGCTGATTACTGTTTCGTTTGAGAGAGCACTGACTTCTAATTTCCCACGGACAAAAGCCAGGTGGAATTTTGAAATTATCTCAGAATAAAATACAGTGACTAAGTATATCTCGCAGTTGATAATTTTTTGAATAATATTATAATAATGTGTATGATGTAATCTCTGTTATCTTTTTTAAAAACCTACAATGACCTTATTTCAAAGCTGCTAACGCGCACCAGAATTTCTGTGGACAAACTCAGCGAATAGTTACCAAGGATTTATTCAACTTCTGCTTCCTAGACACGAGTTATCTTTCATCTAGTATTCTGCTGTCAAGGCGAAACATTTTGGCATCGATGGTACCACGTGTATATCCACTTCTCTCAGATTTACGTGACGCGGCAGCAGCTAAGCTTTTTGCTTTACTTAAAGGTTACCTATGATGAGAGCACGAAAGGGGATGTCGGTGTCAGACTCAGCTGAGAGTGCAATTATGTAGTTTGCCGAGGGACCGATCGATTTCAACCCTCTCTCTTAACGAGCTCATAGTTGACGCTAACACGGACTCGGTAGATCCCGACTTAACCTGGACGAATGTTGATTCAGCCCTTCTGGACTCGACAATTAGTCGTCCTTGCGTTAACCTTATAATTTTCCGATGAATGCAACATATAAGTAATGTAATATATATACCGCAAATAATGTTTAAATCTCAGAATCCTAACACCTTCTTTATAGTTGACAAAGCAACACTTTTCGTTCGACATACCAATAATCTATAGAGGGTGATAAATATATCATCATCAGATTTATAACGTCAGTAAACGATACTGACACCGTGACCTACTTTGAACGATCATTTGTATCAGAGCATGTCATTTGAATATTTATGAATTAATGTAACGGCAGGATTTAAAAGAATTCAATGCAACAATTAAGCATGACACTTTAAAACCGACCATTTTTTAAAGAGAAATTTCTAATAATAGATTTTTACACCGGGCTTTGAATATTCGCCGCAACACCTTGTATAAATTTACTTGACAGCCATTTGCATTCAGAGTACACACTCGCGTTAAGGAATAGCGCAAGAAGAAAACTGTAATTCTTATAACGCACGATAGATTGAAACGTGATTTGACACTGGTATCGAAGAAATGTTTTCGCCGATGTAGATTCTTAAGAGGAAGGTATTTTTTGCCGTCGCAACCGAACCGCGAATACTGGCGATGTCCTTCGTCAAAAGATACAGCATACTGCGTAGCCGCTGGGTAACCATGGCAACCGCTTTTCCACCCCTGATTCCAGTACCAATCTAGTTAGATCTTTAACCCTCGCTGGGTGCACCACGTGCGATGCATCGCACCCCTAAATCATACCCTGCATTTAACATGGAACGATGAATGCAACGTTGATTGAACGAACCAATGAACACGTTAACGCAATAGGAGTACGAAGAGCCCAAACGTCCATGGTTAATTCCTATTCTATAGCCTGGTAAAATAATATTATGTTCTTTCGCCGATAACGTCAATTTACAGCTATAAACGAATTCCACAGGAACAGAGAGGAATTTATATTCGAATTCATCCCATAGAATTTTTACTGAATTTTTCATTGGACTGAAGAGTGATGTTTACATGGCCTATTTTTGCAATAGCGTGCAATTGCAATTTTTCGGAATTTTTTTACCTACTGTTTCATGTTTGAATAAATATGAGGTATATCTGTTGATAGGCTGAAAATGTGCACAAGCAATAAAGGCCGGATTTTTTAATTACTGTCAACGTGTACAGTACGTACCTATATCGATGGATAACAGACGTTCTTACGTAAATAACTTTTTTGTATACTGGGTAAACCTTTTGCATTATTGGAATTAAGCGGCAAGTATTCGACGTAGGATAAGTTACCGACAAAGTGATGCGCACAAGTACAGTGAGGAGGTAGGTAAAGTTTCGCGGCATTTGACGAACCCTCTTGCTAAAATATCGAGACTCCGAAAACCTTCTGCTCGGAGTCGGTAAGTAAGGAATTTAAGAAGAAATCTGCAATGCGATTGACTTTTCGCAAACTGATTGGCAATATTAATGAGCTCATAATTCTGCAATTCCTTTCATTCTTGTCCAGTAACATTCTCATTAAAAAAAAAATTTCTTTACTGATACACAATTCAAATCAACGCGCATGCCAATTGATGTCCCAAACAATTTACAAAAGCAGATTCCTATCGTTCGTGAATAATAATATGGATCAATATAGAAGAAAAAAAAATAAATAACAAACTAGCACAGTACGTAGGAATATTGTGTGAGTTTATCATAAACACGTACTAAGACAAAGCCCCATAGAAGTGGCAGATATAACCGTAAAACTCAGAGTAGACCAAATAATTCTATGGATGATGACCTCATTAATAGAAGTACGATTATTGAGGAGCGACAGGAACCTGCATTTAATAGAAAATCAATGTGAATGGGAAACTGTAAAAATTTAGCACACGATTTAGTTTTCGATTACGAACCTGAGTAAGATCTAGACGGCCAGGAACGTCAGGGCTGGCCGACCTGCGGTCGTAAAGGTTCAACAGTGTCTGGGTCAACGGGAAGACGGAAGCTGGACCACCCTGAAATAATCACATCATCAGAAAGCAGCTCGACGACCGCTTGAAAGAACGTGGCGGTATTCTCCTGTCAGCTCATAAGCCATTCATTTCATTTCTACTCTCATGTCAGTTACCCTCTGGACCACCAGTTCCAGAGAAAAATATCCTTAATCCGCATTCCAGAACGCAACGTTGGATATTTCCAGAGATAACACATTTATAAATGCAGCCTCCACTTTTATGTAAACCCGTAATATAGTCCGAGCGAAGGAATATGAAAGTATTTTCTAGATTAACGTAATACCGTTGAGCATCAATTCTATGATTGACTATTCTTCCGTAAGGATCCATCAGGCTAGAAGTAAGGTATTTTACAGTCCATTTATATCCATTACATATCATAGACGTATAAATACTGTGTAAAAAATTATAAAAAATTTATTTAGCAGTTGTCTGCTAAATCTGTAAAAATTAAATGGAATAAGATAGACATATACCCTAATATCCTTCAAGAGCATTGAACCAAAGTGGAGTTAGCCAGTTCGTTTAATGTCACTATTGAAGCAATCTTCAGGTGATACAATACTCCTGAATAAACTCTAAACAAGACTGCCAAGTACGTTTATTACGGTGAATTCCCCATTGAATAACATCATACACGCGTGTAACAAATTTCACAAGATAAGACCCAAGAAAACGGCGATATAAAACGGTGTAACGCAAACTTCCCAAATTATTCAACTTTACGATCATACGATACAAGACGTACCACCCATGCTCTCTTTTATCATCCCCTACATAAACACGGTACTTTCGGACTCAGGTTCTTTTATCGTCACCCTATACTATATATTCCACTCGATCGCCAGCGCCGCATTCGCTGTAATACGCAAACGTTCCCCTATAGCAAAGATCTTAAATTCTCAACCGATTCACCCCTCAGCACGTTAGAATGTTAAAGGAGGGTAGATCAGTCGTGAAAGTACAAACCAAAGGGGCGAGTGGTAAGAAATGAATAAATTCGTTCAGAGTATAACAAGCAGGCGAAAGTAGATTATTATCGTCGATGGTATCTTCTGCAGTTGGATAAAGTATATACCTGTATACCCATATACATCCTATCTATATACGCCTATACGCATAATAAAGTCAGAGAGATACGGTTTCCAGAGATCGCAGGATCGAATGCAAACCCAGTCTCAAGAATGAGGTTTCAAGAGTCTGTGAAACTCAATTTTGGTTTTAGCCAGTGCTGGCCATGGCAGGTGTGCAAAGTGCGCGTCGTATCGACGATCGTGTCTCGGGAATGACTGTGGGTTCGGATACAGACACTTCCTTGCGGTTGGCAGAATTGCGACGCCAGAGCACGTACCCCATTCCCTGGAGCAATGAGCGTATATCCAGATCGATAACTTGAAAACTGAGTGGCGGTGTTCCCCGCTGCTCCACACTTCAGACTCTACCACTGTGGGAGAGCTTGATACCAAGAGAGAGCAGGATAGAGACACGAAGAGAGAATGGATGAGAATGAGTAAGATTTTAAGAGTGAGTGACGTACGGTGGAACCACGTCCAATCTGTATCAAAGGTTGTTACGCAAGAAAGGCCAGAAAAGTTTTCGAGTGCCTATACGCTCGAGTATTCGGCCGAACTGAAGTTGTTAGAACTATCCGAGAGAACAAGTATATATTGAGCTACGCATTTATTTTGGATCAGTACAGGATTCACGTGCCAGAAAGTAACTCTCTTCCGCACGGAACAGAGTAAAGACAAAGGGAATTGAATAGGAGTCCGATACTTTGAGCCTTGGGTAACTGTTATTTTAGAATCTAAGGGGTGTAGGTAGGTACTGCACGTACCTAGGGATGCTGTGAGATCTCGTCCAAGATTGAGAGGAGAATACACTAGTTCGTTCTGTCTATACGAGGATTTCAGTTCAGCGGAAAGAACGTGGATCGCCGGTGAGGAAGGTTCTGATTTCGTGAACGTGACTCCTGTTGAAAGAGTCAGGTGACACGCAATCATGAGAAGAATCTCTTGGTGAACTTTTGAGTGAGCTGCCGTTATTTTCAATGAAGAACGTATACACCCTAAGGACATTAACTTTGCTTTCAAATTCATGTCAATGCGGATTGCGTGGATTTCCGGAAACGGGGTCGCACCTCGTGACTTAAAATCCGGCTAAGTAACCTTTCCTATCTCTCAAGTCGTTCTGCCGGTATGCCCACAGGATGACAGCAGAAGAACTGACGGAGAGTGAAGAATGATCGTGGCTGTTATTGAGGGTTAACGAGGGAAAACAGTACCGGATGAGAAGATGAGGGTAGAAGGATGGGATCGGCTGTGACGAAAGTATATAAGAAGAGAAGTAAAAAGCAGAGATGAAGAATGAGACAGGGGTACGCGGATTCCCACTACGTGATTCCATTGGAGGCGAAAAGTATGCGTATAAAACTTCCTCCGAGTCAGAAGCTGAAGGGGGTTGAAATCAATTCGAGTCTTGGTCTTACCTTAACATACTAATCTACCCTATATAGGGCGGGTTATAGGATAGAGTTATAAGGATAAAGATGTCATGAATGAAACGAATCGTCGGAAAAAATAAAATTGTCGCAAAAGCTTAATTAAGACGCGGCTTATAGAAATTTTATGAAAAATGAAAAAATAGTTGGGCTCCGTTGCTCCTACGAATTATTATGCTTAAGCATTGGGATGCGAGAGCAACATGCTGGAGCATCGCGATATACCTACCTACCCACCTACGTATTCTAGCGACATAACGACCTCATTATCAGCCGCCAGCTGCTTGCTGCTGGCGTATTAGCGTCTGATATTTATGCCAGCTTCTATTAAGCTGCGCACTTTCAATGGATTTTGTACCTATCACCTGACTCTCTGATCTTGTGATTTATACGTAAAGCAGTTTGTACTTTTGGCGGAGAGAATTAATCTGATTTTCGATATAATTAGAAGATACTATTTTTCGATTTGTATTCAGCGTACTTGACTGTATACAGAGTTAACAAAACGGATACAGGGTATCGGTGCTGAAGCACCGTCAACACTCATCACGCAAGTCCAAGGAAAAAAAAAAAAGGGAGTCTACGTCCTCGTTAACCCTCCTGGAAAATTGGATAACGAAAATGTTATCCAATCGAATTTTAATTTCATGAGGTATAATGAATTTTTTCGTGACCAGAGAAGCAGACGCACGAAGTTATCCCAAAAATCAACATGCAGTGTACGGTAGGTGGGAATTATTGTTGTTGTACAGGTTGAACGAGGAACGGACTGGATTACAGTTACTCAGCATAATCTGATTCAATTGTACATAGCCGAAACAATAATTCTATTTACGGTTACCAATTTCATTTATACAACGGAAATCCGATCACGCAAGATGATTGGATGCAACTTTTGTTAGCAATACACATCAGCGGTATTCGAGTCACATAATTCGTTTATACAATCCTTATAACACGATTTCACTACGCTACGGCACTCCTCAAATTCACTGTAAGCTACATCATAATTCTTATAGTCTTAAGATATGACAGCATAAAAAAATAGGCCAACGGCAACTGGAGATACTCGAGATATCATCGTTCCTCTTCAATGACAGGATATCCTTATTACAACATTAAGGATAACGACTAACACGAACTTTGTTAACGTCTCCATAGTAGCTTCAGCGCTTATGCAAGCTGTAGGCCTCATTGACCTGACAACTGAGCCCGAAGGTACGTGAATACAGCTTATGCGAGCGTGACACTGCTGTCCATTGCGTCATATCGCTAAAGCAGCTATCACAAGTTGGCAGGCGCATATGATATCCCAAATCTAGCGTAGAATCCTTTTGTGGACAGGGCCTGGTAGCCGAAAGGATTCCGCACACGTTCACTTGGGCAAAGAGGGCTGCAGCCACGCGGGCTAAGTGCATTGTGACGCTATGATGCATAGTAACTGCTCTCAAAGGCCAGTAGAGCATTTAGGTTATGTCAGCCTAGGTTAGGTTAGGTTATCCAGCAGGTCTCGTGCTGGCCCCGTGAACACTTGCGAATATTACTCGAGGATGCTTGCGCAGCCTTTATCACAAAGACTCTCTCTCTCTCTCTCTCTCTCTCTCTCTCTCTCTCTCTCTCTCTCTCTCTCTCTCGCTCTCTCTCTCTGTGCCATCCGGAACAACATCGATCGGATCATTCTTTTATCAGAGCTTTGGGGGTGAATGCATATGGTATCTTTGTATTGCGAAGAGTTGCTAACGTTGCACGTCCAACACTGATTTTTTTTATGTACTAGTGTTTAATAGTAATGCAGTGCATAAAGAGAGCGACTCACTGCATTAAGTTCCTGAAGCAATTAGTTCTGCTGATGACTGATGGTGTTTATTATTTTAGCGTATAATCAGAGAGTGTCAATATGTCGTAGCTTAACGCAGATAGAACGATATGAGGCCGAAGCTTCTGTAGCATTGCTATTTGCTGTGCGATGTAAATTGCGTAACACATTGTCAGGCCCATTAACGTTATCACTTGCCCGATGGAAATTCACTGGCACGATTCCGTTCTAAAGTGCTTGCGTTCGGACGAGGATTCACGTTACACTCCAGTACCTCGCATTCGCATTCCCATAGAACAAACTAGAGCTTAAACGCTCGTATTTTCAAGGAACGCAGTTATAGAGCTTTCTATATTACGCCCCTGGGATTTTCAACCCCTTTTCTCGCATTACGATAAATTATTCGAGCTTGGCTACGCTGAAAACTACTTTCTCTCTTTATCCCACGTCCACTCACCGATGCTATCGTCCGTGTCTTCTTCTCTATGTATCGACTCCATTACGCTTAACCCCGGCTTGGAACGTCACTGCGAAAAGTGTCTACTCGCAAATTCACTGGGCAATCCGCCCGAGCGTTCTCACGGATTCCTAGCCATTTCAACGTAGTGCAGTACGCTATATCTGTACGTTGATCAGAAGTCATTGGAATCGCGTTCAAACAGAAATTCCCTATGGTTCGAATCCGCCGATGCATCTAAATTGCATTGTGTACTTAGTATATTGCTGATACGATGCAATTTAAACGGATCTAACACGAGTTGGATTACGTGAGGTGCCAAATTGGGATTACAATAAGTTATCGTCGTCCAGACATAATGGACTCTATCGGCTAAACGTAAAACCCAAAGGTTAACCCGCTGGAGTTTCAAGACTTCAAAGAGAAACAAATCTGCCTAAGTTTGGCATGTTTCGCGCGGGGATGCCCGTAAACTTACTAGGACTTGAGTCTTCTTGGATGTTGGCTACGTAACGTGGTGGCAGCCGTTGCAACATGAGACTCGATGCGTTCGGCAGACATAACGTTGTTAATGAATGATTGATGGCCTCACGAACAATTTACCAAGTACTCGGTATGCGATACAGTATTTGCAATATATATATCTACGGGTGCCTACGGGGCAATCTGTCTGTTTGTTCTTCTTGTTTCTCTTGGAAATCCTTGAGGAATGTCGTTTCCAAAACGACGATGTGAAAACTGACACGATTTCCCAAAGGCTTGACAACTGAAAATGTTGTCCAAGTGGGAAAGTACTTGGTTTCGGTGACAGTTTTCTACCTTTTAGTCTCTCACTTTCCATCCTACCACGATAATGGTGAAATCCGATATTCACCGTATCCTCAATTAGCTCATCTCATCCCGCATCTATTCTCACTAGCTTTTGAAATACAAAACTTTCATTATTCCAATAAGCGATTATTTCATGTATCGTAACCTTTTTTTTCCAGCCAGTCAACTCGAACAACACGTTTTGATAAGGCTATTTTTCTTATGAAACTTTAATGTATTCGACGAGTGGGAATAGCTCTCAGTGATGACAGTGATTTTGCCTAATGATAATTTTTACTCGTAGAACATGTTTTCATACTAAATTGATTATTTATGGATATAAGAGGGTGCATTAAAATAATATTCTCAAGTAGCACTGGGTATCTCATTTCTAAATGGCCACTTGTAAATTACTTTTTTCGACTTGCTGTTTAAACCATTTGCCAAGTCGAATGTCGTGCGTTTAAATCGTGGAGATTAAATAAAGGACGCTCCAAAGCAAGAAGTATTTCGTAACTGAAGAAAACGAAATAAAGGTCGAAATTCATGCAGAGATAAAAGGAGGTTAAAAAAGCAATTTATTATTCATATTGAAAAGTTATATGCACCTACGTATGCGAGATCACGTTTCCATTGGCAGCCTCTGATATTTCACATGGAATATATATTCCTGGGATTAATGAAAGCTATATTTATTGTAGCGATCTAGCAGAACCGAGTCGATGTATGGACACTGGTATAAATATTCACGTTGAAATATTCCGCCATTAATAACGGGTGAACCTCATATTACCCATTTGAAACATGAAAAAAAATTCTACAGACATAACCAATACCGTCGCTTTCACATTATATCACTAACAATAAGTAATGATAAAAATGTGGATGCGCAACGTTCGTTTAATACAAAACCATGCGTCACGTAGAATTTTCTGTAATTCAATATTAAATAAAACGCTAATAGAGTCACGTGAATCGATGATTTACATTATCATATAATAATTGCAACTACGAGGATAATAATTTATTACCGGAACGTTAATTATCCGATCGTAATCAATAATCTCCATGAATAATCCACCGCGAATATCACATCAAGTTTTAATAAAAGGTTATCAAAAAACGAATATAAAATTTATTTAAATTCCCATTGGCAGTGATTGAATGGTCGTTCACATTTATGAATACGCGAAAATTTCCACGCTGTTCCTCGAGCTATTCCGAACAATGTAAATTTACGTCGGAGGTTTTTCCATTCCGAAATGTTTCAAGAACTTTGATCGACAATTAAAGTGGAGGTTTGAATTGAATAAAGGATGGTAGTTGGAAATCATTCGGTTTAAGTTAAACAAGTAAAGATAAAGTGCATCAAGCATAACAACGCTGTTCTGGGCTGTGGTGTTAGATATAGTCGGCGAACGGTAAGCAAGCAGAAAGTTTTGACAGAGTACCCGTTAATAGAGTGGAAAATCTTGACGGCACAGCGGACTATGCGACCAAGTTTAATTCAATTCCCCTCAAAGTAATTTAAGGTAGAGTAATGGAGCAAGTAGCCGCAGCAGGGAAGTGTACGCAGTACGGACGAGAAGGATGGAAGAGAACGGAAGAATTCTGGATGTGGAGGATCCACAAATATTAATTATAAGTTTGAATCACCGCTAAATCAATAGCTTTTGATGCTGTCATAGTGTAAGACAGCATCGTTATTTGCTTATGTAGTATCAAAGGGTTAAATCCAACTTTGTAAAATGCTCCTGTTGATTTCGCTAATACTATGAGTAAAGTGTATGTATAGAGAACATCTGAAAATTATCATTAGCGATACACATTCTTTTAATGTAAATACCTGCGATATTCGTTTGAGTAAATATTATATATGTTTCATTAAATAATGAAATACAATTTTTACCCTGTAGTTTAACTAACAGCGATATATAATACCTTCCGGTATATCATGTCAATAATTCCCTGGTCACGACTGGCGAATGAAAAATATTCTTCAGACTATTTCAATTGAATCTTTCAGAGATTCGATAACGTGCGCGAAACCCGATATAATCGCGTATTGGATATACGTTCGAATTAGCAATATTTTTCCTAGTCATATTGTTTGGAACCCAAGTCCTGGAAGTACCGCTGATTTTAAACTTCCCGCCTTATTTATACGTGCCGCACGCGTATATTCAAACTTAAAGGAAACTTAAATTGCTTTTGCTTTGCTTCCTGAATACGTGATAGTGATACTAGAAGGGCGGCGGTAGCTTGGTGCCACCTTGAAGTGGCGGTGAGGAAAAAAATGAAGCAAAAAGGAAACGAAAGTAACCTAAAATTGTAGCAAACCACAGGATGGAGAGGAAACATTAAACCGTATACTTAATCTTCCAAATGTATCGGCTGTCGAAACTCGATATAATCCACAAATTTATTCGCATAGTTAGTCAGGCTGTTTACGTGAATTCAGTTACCTTAGACATTAATGGTCCGAACTGAAAATACAAGCAATTCAATGATACCGAATGTACCAAATATCAGGTACAAAACGAGGATCTACTTAGAACAGGTTGTCCAGTCCAGTATAACGATCATATCTCATTACCTTAGTGAATCGCTCGAGTCGAAGATGAGATTTCCGATAAAATAAACTTTTCAATAAGAACAAATTCCAGACTAGCTAAAATTCTCTTTCGAGGGAAAACCAGATCTGTCATTTATTCTCTTTTACAGTTTTTTCAGCTTAGACTTAATCTACAAGTCGATTTATATTGATTGGAAGAAAAAAACGTACGAAGAGTAAACTTAGAAGAAAGATATTGAAGAACTACGAGTGTTTAAATGTTTTCCTTCACTTACATCGCATCGTCTCTGGATGTTTAGTTTATCGATTGTATCGTATTTTCCTAGCACTTTTTTTTCTTCTTTTCAGTCGTACTCATTCAGCCCTTCAACAGCGGCTACTTCAAAGGCCTTGACGGATATGTTAACGAAGAAAAACTTTCAACGTAAATATAAGGCAAACATAAATTTCGTTTTCGTTCTTTTTTTACTTTCCAACTCGACCAGAATGGAAAAGTTTCGTTGAACGTGACTATAACCGCAAAAGTTACGCTAATACTGATTCGAATGCCTGAAGAAAATCGTTGACAAAAATATCAAGCACAACAGGGAAAATATTTCAGGAAAATAATATATTCTGTATAATGTAATTTTGCATATATGGACTGATTTATTTTAGATTAAATTACATGAAATATTTTTCTCGAAATGGAAATTCATCTGTCTATAGGTACAGAGAAATATTCGCGATGCATAATATATTAGGAAAATTTCAAGTTTATTCAAGAAATGGCATGTGTCTGAAACATACGTTGGCTTTTATTGCAGATAAAAGCTCCAATTTACAACAGGATATTATCTCCGCACCCTTGGGGTTGCTCCAGGGCATTCTAGGCATAAATAAGTCAGTCACATATCTTCCGGTAGTGTGCGAAAGGTGCATTGCTCTCAGGTCTCTTGAATGCGAGGAACAAATTTGCTAAATTAGAAGAGCGTGACAAGGACGGCGTGGTTCCTGCACTAGCCAACTCGGAAGCAGTGCGTCACGGCAAGTTGAATTAATAATTCCACGACCCTTTGTCAGCCGGAATTTTCTTCCTCTCTTTCCGAATTAATTTTACTTTCCTTCATTTCCGTCACGCATGCCTGACGTAAAGAATAAAGCAGATTCCACCTTAAGAAAGTAAACCCTCCGACGCTTTACCGTCTGAAAGACTTAAAGTCTCATCCATAAGTATATTGCGAGACATGAATGGATTTTGTATACTCAAAATATATGCAGATGCCAGTTAAAAATATCAGGCTTTAAGTACTTTAGAATCCAATACGTCACTTAAGCCCACCAAATTCAATTTCACGCTGCTGATGCTGTTTAAGGTTAAAATGTGATATGTGAAAATATCAATTGAATTGAAATTCCCTATTTTAGTTTATGCTTGAGAAGATATATCTATAGCGAGGCATGGTTGATACTGGGCTACATGAAACGTCTGGTTCAAGAGGTACGATGTCGTATCCGCCACATCCATCAAGGTGGATGAGACTACGTATGCGTTGTCGTAGGTGGCCGTCCATCGTATGACGGAGACACGACATAACGGACGCGAAGGTGAAACACTGAATGAAAGACAAACTGCCAGTGGCAAGCAACAAAATTGTCGTGGCATGACAACAAATTGTCCCAACGGTATGGGTATCCATATTTACTGAACGTCTCCTTTGACCCACGTGTCCGAAAACAGACACGTTTTTCGATGGCACTTTCGCGATTGGGTTCAATGGATATAGAGGTGTCACTAAAAAGCATCGAAAAACAAAAAGCAGCTATAAATCGGCGCGATATAAGATTCAGAGATACCTTCGCGTTGTGGAAATTACTATACCGACCATCGATATTACATTATCAATACAACTAATCACTAGGTTCGATAATATCGCTCCCCCTCTCACCTCTCATTACCAATTGTATGTCGCTACATTTCTCAAAACGGTCCCATTTGACTGCGAAGCGTCCGTGACAGCACATAGCAGGTACCGATAGTTTTAATACCTTACATCTAGTCTCGATATATTTTAATATATATTGTTCTCGTACATTTAAAATAGCGTGAGGGTCTTTATACACACGAAAAGAAATAGAAGAAGAAGAAATTGAAGTGGAAATCCCGAAAGGAAAGCTGTATAAGTTGACAAGGAAAGAAACGCATATAACTTCCAGACAAATAACGAGGACGTCTGGTGAAACAGCATAACAATTAAAGTAAGGTACGGGATATGAATGATTGTATGGGTTATGAGAGTTTAAATAATAAGTGAATCTTTAATGTTGCAGAAAAAAGGGATTTTAAATAACTTATATTGTTTGATTTTTAATTGAATTATACGTGTGCCAATTTACATTTTCATGTTTTTACTCGTTTGATCATAAAGTGTATAATTTTTTTTTAATTGATCGTAATAGATTTCGTGTTAATAAAATAATGTTATATTGTAGCGTTCATCCAGTTTGCTACTACGTGCTGTATAACAATTGCGGCACTTCTAAACGCAAGTAATATAAATTACTGCTGCAGTACAATCGTGCATTTTGCTCGGTAGCACAGTAGAGCAATCGGGGTCGTGCTAATTAATCACAAGTTGACAAATTACCGAAGCTCGCATTTTGCTCGGTACCCGAAGCAGTTCTTACTCCGCGCACATTACATCTTCCCTTAGATTGGCAGATGTGGACTGGGTCGAGTATGCGGCTAACGGAGGATTAAGATGTGTTGGGATTAGATCCTTAGCGATAATATTTCAAGAGGTTGAGGTAAGCAAAACCGTTTCTTGATAGATTAGGTAACGTAACCTGAGTAACACCATTGAGCTTATGGGAAGCTACTAAATTCGGAAGTACCCTTTTGGTATAGGAAGAAGAACGGAAATGAAGGATTCTGTAAGAACGTTTTAGATACTATTATGCGAATACTTCTACACATTGCTCGCTGCATATACATATATACAGGGTGTCCCATTTTAACTTAGACAGCGGAATATCTCGAAAACAGGGAGTTTCCGTAAAAAATGTTTGAGACAAAAGTTGTCGGGCTCGAAGGGGGCCATCTAG